>PVIC010015576.1:0-22421 GCA_004025085.1 Thryonomys swinderianus
ATATATATATATATATGTACACACACACACACATACGGGCATACATGCCAATTGTATGAATTGTATTTTTCACTTTTTCTTGATTCTCATTTTATTTTCTAATCCTAAATGAAGTCATTTCCTACTATTATTTTATTTTTATTATGTGCTTATATTCCTAAAAACTTTTATTTCAAACTTTGTTATTTACTCTCACAAATTTGTCATAATTGTCTTTTAACACGAGTGATTATTAACTTTCCTTGTGTTATTGCTTTTGAGCTGTACATATGGCTGTGTGGTAGGGTACATGCTTAGGGTACAGAGCAAGAGGCCTGGATGCCATCCTCAGCACTGAAACATATTCGTATATATATGTTACAGATGCACGCATGTGCATTATGTGTATACATTCATGTGTATACATATAAACAGGCATAGACATGCATTTATATGCATGCACAACATATGCATAGATGTGTATAACACACATTACACTTACATTTATACCTGTGTGCTTTTTATGTAGATAATGTTCTTGCTTTATTTTGATATATTGCTTTTGCTTTGTATTTACTTATATTTGTTAAATATGTCTTACCACCTATTTTCAACTTTGTTATATTCATAATGAGTATATTTACTAAAAACTACCTATAATTTTATTTCCCTTTTTTAGCCCCACCTATCAGTCAGGTTTGAATAGGGGAATTTGCTCTGCTGACCTGGGTACAAGAGCAGACTTGTGTGTTCTTGTCCAGTGAGGTGCAGCTTATGCCAGGTAACCACTGAGCAGGTGCTTGAGTTAGAGTCTCAATAAGCTGAATTTAATGTGACAGTAGAGAAAATGACTGTTAGATAGTCAGCGTCCGTGTGGACCAGAACATGTGCTAGGAAACAGGATGATGCAGACTTGCGCCAGGCTTGTCGCTGCGGATCAGGTTGCCCCAGAGCAGCATACCCAAAGCACAGTTCCTTTTCCTTCTCTGGAGCTGGTCCTATCTCCAGGAGCCCCTGCTGATTGAATTATGGCAATGATCTGCTTTCTGCAGTCTACCAACTTTGGTGTCGGTTACATCTAAAAGTGCTCCTGCACAATATCTGGACTGGTGTTGGACCAACCTGTTGGCACCATGACCAGGTGTGCCATAGGAAAGTTGTTGCTTTCTTAGCACTATTGCAATGGCTGACAGAATGTAAATGGATAGTTTCTAAACCAGGTAACAACTAAAATCAAAAAATGGCCCAAAGATTGAACAAAGCAGTTGCTGCAATTGGGTTCCATTGCTGCGTTCAAAATTCTAATGTCCTTATTCTTGGGTGGTACCTACAGGGTGTGGACAATTTAGAAAATGTATACTTTGGGTTCTTGTTGTTTTGTTTTGTTTCTCTCAGTTTTTCTGTAGCCCAGAACTTCAGCTTTCAGATATTTCCTGAGTCTGGTGTTTCCTTAGTCTTATCGGACTCCTATGATCTCTTGGCCCCAGGTTCTGTGGGAGGTGAGCCCTGACCTGTGAGGCCTTTGCCGGCTCTGTTCAGAGCTCACAGGCCTTGCATATAGCTGGGATGGTACCAGTCTCTGCCGCTGCTCTTTCCCCTTCCTTCCACCCATAACACAGCCCAGTGCCGCCTGTTGGGTTGGAATCTTTGGGAGGATCTACAGAAGGTCCATTTCTCCTTTGCAGTCCAGTGTATACTTTCAGATTAGCCTCCTATATAAACCCTTCGGGTCTGGTGAATATTAGTTAAGATTTTAGTGTCTCTAGTTATGAACAGTTGTATTGAAGTAAGGGTAATATGCCCATTGCTTAAGCACAGGTGTCCAATTCAAATCTTGGGTCTACTTTGGTTCAAATTGAGACTTAGGAGTCATATAAACCTACTTAAATGACCAAACCTCTGTAAGGTTCACTTTCTCCATCTGTGAAATGGTAAAATAATAGTTGTTCATATATCATACTGTTGTTATGAGGCTTAAATGACACAAGAGTTTGTTGTTTTAATGCTAAAATCATTGGTTTTTATATTCAAAGAAGTGTTCCTTTCCTATGTGACAGTTTGTAACTCGTGTTTCTTTCGAAACAAAAAAATCAGACCATACATGTTCAGTTTGGTCTTTTTCACCATGTACTTTATATTTTCAGAGGCCTTTTCAGTAAGGAATTTTCTATTCATGTTACAGATTTAAAAAACAAAGTTTATTTGCCCCCAAGTCCACTTTTTAATACCTGAGATGTTGCTAAATTGAGAAACAAAGCAGATCATTCTCTGTATGCGATTCGGCGTGACTGGTGCTAAATCTCAGGCAGATCATGGTGTCACAAAGCACTCTGGGGGTAGTAGGAAAAGCATTGCCAGCGGGTCACCCCCAGGGGAGTGTCAGCTTTTCTGTGTAGCCCTCCTCGGTGGCTCCTACTGCTGAGATGTGTTCAAAGTGTTCCCAGGGTAAATACACCCAGATTCCCTCACCAGCCTGACGATGTCACCCTTGGCTACAGAGCTTCTATCGGAGCTTACCTCCGCGTGCCTGTTCCTGGATGAGTTCATGTCGCTGCTCTCACCACTGAATTATTTCTGTGGTTATCTCCAGATGCCTTTCTCATCCGGATTTTTTTTTTTAAATCTCTTTCCCAAGCTTGACTTCAGCGAGCAAAAGCTGAGATATTGTAATTTCCTAAATAACTGAGAGCAAAGGTCTTTCCCGTTACAGCCATACTGCCTACCCGGCCCGCTCTGAATGCTCTTCTGTGGGAGCTTTGAAGGAGAACTGTAACGGAAGATGCCTCTGCCCATCTGCAGACATCACAGAATGATCTGACTCTGTCTTGTGTTTGTTTGACTCACGGTGTGTTGCCCCACTGGGTGAAGCATAAACGTGGGCTTCATATGAATGTGTTTTCAACACATAGAGGTAGTAGTTGAATCTCTGATACTAGAACTAGGAATAATCCAACTTGGCTGCTGTATTACACCAGGCTAGTAGTGGTTCTATTCAGAGGTAACGTCTCATCTGTTGATTGTGAACTATGGTAATGGCAAAATCGGAATCATCAGAGTATGAGACAAAGGCATTTATAATTCTTTCATCCATAGAGTCATCCTGAGGGTTTTTCTTTGGGGGTGGGGTGTGTGCTATGCTTTCTGCACACAGCACTTCAGCCCAGCAAGGTGCAGAGGCCAACACTGGGCTCTCAGAGCCAGTAAAGCCTGCGGCAGCACTGGGGCAAGTTCCAGCAGGCTAGTTTTCACCTAGTGCTGCTTCCAGTGCTCTGCTGTGTTGTATCAGATTAAGCCTGAGCCACCTTGACATGCTGCTTGCTCATCCTGTGCTTATTTATTTGGTTCAGGTGCTTGTTCAGGGCCACCAAGAACCTAGCAAGTGAAAGCCACTTGGTAACATCATGATAAACTCCCTGGGCTTGGTTCAAGTCCCGCTGGAATCTTCCTGGCACCCCAGAGGTTAGTGATCCTAGACTAGCAGTGAGAGATTTATCTAGAGTGAATTTAGAGGTGAAAGAGGGACAAACCCATCTGGACCGAGAGGATTAGAGTCCAAATCTGGCAGAAACTTGTGTGAAGATAGTAAGGAGTCTGTGAAATTTGGGGTAGTAAAAAGTGCACAGAGGCTAAGTATCTTTTATAGCCTGTTGACCATCCCTCAGAGCCTAAGTAGATTCTGTGTTATCTGGTCATTAAAACTAGGATTGACACACAGAAGATACACGGGGTGTTAGGAAAGAGTTAAACCCTGCACACTTTCTCCCAGCATTTCTGCAGCCATGGAGGCGAGGAGGGGAGGCGAGGCGAGGGGAAAGCAGCAGGCATGCAGACACACACAGAACCTGTTCTGCAAGTTTTGTTGGTAAATGTAGAAAGGGGGTTGTTGGAGAGTGGAGTGGGAAAGCCTTAGAAGTATCAATTGAAGTTGTTTTTTTTTTTTTTTTTCCAAAACCTGAGTTTTCGAAGTAACTTTATCCTGCAGAAAGAGGCTCACATGTGCCACTACAGCTTTTTTTTCTTCCACTGATTAAGCGCGGTGTTAGACAGGGAGGGGCAGATGAACGAATGCCTATAATTTGGGTCGTTGTTTGCTGCAAAACAGCTCAGTCTTTGAAAATGAAGCCATCGCTCTTGGCTAAGCTGCTGCCAACGGCACAAATTACACTCACGGAGATTCAAAGCCCCTAAAAAGGTTTCATTAATGAACAATTTCAGACGATTGTTTAAGTCTTTGCCTGACAGGTAAAGTTGGCATGTAGGCAGGTGGGGTTAGGGTTTCCATGGAGATTCATGATGTCATGCCTGAAAGAGCATGTCAAGACACTCGATTTAACAAGTAGCTGCTCAGAAAGTCCTATAGGCTACAAGTCAGTTTTATGCAAATGACAAGAGTTTCACTGGGAAAAATTGCAAAGGAAAACAGCAGCGAAATGGAGGGGGGTTTACCTGACAGCTCCAGGGGTGACCTAGGAGTCCGCCAGAGACGGAAACTTCAGAAGACAAAGTAAATTTTCAGCTTTAATTGCTGCCTCACCTGCTGAGCTGTGGATACAGGTAAATATGCTGGGTTTTTTTCTTCTTTCAAGTTATTGCCAAAAAATCTGGAAAAATCTTGGTCTGTTTCTCGTCATTGTTCTCTTGGCAGGAAGAACCGAATCGGTAAGCAGAGCTTTTCTACACCGAATGCAGGAGCTTCGGGGCTGTTTTAAGGGCTTTTTTGTTGAATGAATGGGGATTTTTGAATAGAGCTGAAAAACCAGCCAATGCATTATGCATTATGCTGATTATGCCCCATGAATAATGCTATAAGAATGCTGCAGATAAGGATTAGAAATATCATTGGAGAATTGAGATACTATATGTATTTGTTGATTGTTCCCAGATGCTGAGGTGGTTTTTTGTTGTTGTTCTTTTGCTGCGAAATGGGGATTACATATATATTTCTATACTTCCACTTTGTAAAATGCCAAAAATTCCTGCAGTGTCGCAGAAATAGTCTCAGGTTCTTTGGCATATTGCACTTTATCTTGTTTTAAAGTTGTATATGCATGCTTTTCTCATGGGGCATGTTTAGGACTGAAAAAAAAAATCCTTTTTGAGATACTAGTTTCTGGAGTTTTAGGGAATCTGGTTTTTCCAAACTCCAAAAGGAGTTAAAGACTACTGTGGGAACAGGTGACATGGTGGTTTGTAAATCGTGCTCTACAGAAGCAAAGTGGTCCCTTGGGGGTGCAGTTGGATTGTGTTCACCTCCAGGGAGGTAAATGTGGCAGCAGCCTTTGGGGTGTGACAGATACGGTCCCTCCAGGCGGTTGTGGAAGGTGAGCTGGAGGAAGAGGTTACCTTAGGGCTTTAGCTGAGGCAGGAGTGGCTGAGTTCACAAGGCTTAAGGTGAACACAAAGAAAACTGGTTTGTTCTTGTAGAGGATGTGCGAGGTTGAAGTGGAGTTTCAGTATACCTAAGAGAGGGCAGTTTGGACTTTTGAAACCAGAAGTCCTTAGATACAAACCAACAGCCTCTTGCATGTTTTAAACCCTGTGACCTGATATCTTGTGCTCTCAGAATGTGGACAAGCACCAGAATTCGTGTCCAGGTTACATGGCTGTGACCACAGTTATACCCAAGCAGGTTGGCAAAGGCAGCCTGGACCCTGGCCTGTGCTAGCTCCTCACTAGGGCACCCAGAGAAAGCACTTTCATGGCCTGAAGCCTCAGTTTTGTCTCCATAAAACAGAAGTTCTCAGCATTTGCACCTTACATGTTACATTATCTTTCTTTACTATTTATATAGCACTGGGCTGTTCACAAAGTCTCTTAGCCATGTATAGTGCAACAAGACCTGTAATCCCAGTGCTGTGGGAGGCCAAGGAAGGGGGATTTAAAGTCCAGCCTAGTCTGAGTAGTGTAGCAATGTCATAAGATTAACTAATAGGGCTGTGAGACATGGGCTAGAGCAAAGGCCCTGAGTTCAGTCTCCAGCACTGCAAAAGAAAAAAAGAAGTTTTTGTGTTCATGTTATTACAACAGCTCAGTAAGCCTATCAGAGTCTTTCATTTCCACTTTATAGATGAAGAAACCACAGCTCAGCAAGGTACAGGAAAATACAATATAGTAAACTGTCCTGCATTCTCTACATTTTTTTTTCATGTTTTACAAGATGTGGAAAAATAACTCCCAACAGCAGCAGTAATTTCTCTAAATTAAGTAAAATACAAAACAGTATCTCAGAAGAGCTGAGTTGCTCATGTGTTTCACAGAGTTAATTGTGCTTATGCCACTTTTTCTGGAGCGGCTCTAAAAGTAGTGTCCCTTTGCTTTTTCTTTCTTTCTTTCTTTCTTTTTTGAGACAGGATCTCCCTTTGTAGTTCAGGCTGACCCTGAGCTCACTATATTGCTCAGGCAAGCCTTGAATTTAGCAGTCTTCCTGCCTCTGCCTCCCGAGTGCTGGGATTACAGGCTTGACCCACCAAGCCTGGCATGCTTTTTACTGGTATCTCCTTACAAGGACTTCAGGTCAGAATTTTTACATCTTAACTGCCTCCTGTTTTTCTTGGTCCACAAGAAAAAGAGTACAGATGTTTGCTGAGGTGGAATCAAGCCACCTAGAGAGGGCAGGAGCCACAGGGCCCAGCGTTCCTTCCCCATGAGCTCCTCCCATGTCTCCACAGAGACACGTCCACAGTCCGTAATTACAGTCCTGTTCCACATCCATTGTGTGGAAGAGAAGAATGCATTTCACACTGTGCTATTTTTAGCAGCAGTGTTTTCAGCCAGGGAAAACACTCTTATTACTTTCAGGGTTTTCCTAGCGACTTTTCCAGGTTTCCCACTTTCTGAGGTCACACTATTGAGAATTGATCAGGTGCTGCACTGCAGGGACCAGCTCTTGTTAAGAGCCCGGGGTGGGCCAGCACCTGGAATTCGGGAGGCTTTCCGACAGGACTTGGCCGAGCCTGGGGCAGAGTTGTTGGTCACAGAATTTGCCTGTGCTCCTGACTCACGTTCCCAGGGTTGGGTGGGGGGGTGGCACTGGAAAGCGCTTTGCTCATCTTATCTCCAGGGCAGATCTGGAAGTCTGAAAGCAAATATTTATTTCATTCATTATTTCAGTATCACAAAGCAGCAATTGTAAGATAAAAAGAAGCCCTGACATCTAACAGCCAAGGCACCAGTGTTTAAAGTAGGCTTGGGACCCTTCATGGATACTCTTTTTTTCTCCCCCCGAATTTCTTTTTATCTTTACTTTTATTGGTACAGTTTAAATATACATAACAATCACATTCATTAGAGTGAATTTGTAGTTGTACATGGTATGTCTTATCCCTATTTTCTTCTCAGTCCCCTCTCTTCCTTATTTACAAAAGCTTTGCTCAATTTTTCCCTTCTTTTCTTATGTTTTTTTCCCTTCATTCGTCCTCCCCCCACCCAGTTTCCCTTTCCTGTTGAACAGTTTCTTCCTGTTTCTCCTGAAGACCCTGTTTGAGAACTTAACAGATTGTTTTTTCTTTTCACTGAGACTTTCTATTGCACTTACTTGTGGTGTCAATCAGTGATGGCTCTGATCGATAAGTAAAGATTGCATCAGTAAAGCTCTGTGCATGTGGGAGGTTGATAACCCCTCATCTGGTTGGAGTCTGGTTAGGAGTGAAAAAGTGGGGCCGTGTGGGTTTGAACCCTTCCTCCTTCATTCAGAGCCAGCACAGGCTCTGTGTGGAGGAGTGTTCATAGGTTTTCTACCCCAAATAAATGGAGCACATGAATCTTAAAACTCCTATAAAAGAAGTTTGTGATCTTTAAGTAATGTATCTATTCTCTTGTGAAAACGTTTTTTGGAATTCAGAGGTGGGGGAGTGAGGCTGGAATCTCCCTTGTGGGAAATAGAATTAGAAATTCCTCTCAGGCGAGCTGTTGGGGCTTTAGAGAGCAGAGTTCTCCCAGGTGGGGGAAGCTGCTTGTGGAAGTCTTTGGTGGGTTAGGCCTCTTCCGTGGTTATTCACCAGTTTAAGTTGAAAAAAGATACCTGGCTCTACTTTTGTTTTTGCAGTGCTAGAGATGGACCCCTGGTTCTCACTTGTGCTAGGTGAATGAGGTCGTGAGCTCCACACAATCAGCTCCACACACCCAGTCTTGAAGCTGTGGGATAATGGTTTCCAAAACTTCTCTATTTCAGAGAAAGTAATCTGGAATGGCAGGTGTGTGGCCCTGAGGGTTCACGGGAGAGAAGGTATTGCCACCCTTAGCCTGGCAGGCTTCCCTTTCACTTCTCTTTCAGTTTTTTTTTTTTTAACTAAACATTTTTTTACTAAAGTGACATTTGCTGGGAGCTGAGATTCTAAAGAGGACCCCATCTGGGATCTGTCTACTGGGCATGGTATAGCACGAAGCAGGGCTTCTCTGCCTGTGAATTTTGGCCCTTTCGTATTTCAAAAGGGAATTTCCCTTAGGTCACCACAGAACAATCTGTCCTCAGAAATTCCCTTGTGGCGCTGAAGACTAAACCGAAGGCCTCTACCAGGACTGGTCACCGAGCTCCACCTGCAGCCCCGCAGGCAAGACTCTGTGAGGTCACTAGCCCTGCTCTCCCATCCCGTGGTGTCTGCAGAAGCCCTGGGCTGTGGTGGGAGGACGGGGAGCAGGACCGCCTTAGGTGGGGAGGCGCAGGGATGGAGACCAGTGAGCTTTGCCCCATGCAGGCAGCTGTGTTGCTTCTGCTTCCAGACAGCAGACTGAGGAGGCAGCAGAAACCACACTTCGGGCCCAAGCTATGGGAGTTTGAGAGTAGACACAATGCACTGTGCATAGCAAGAAATCCTTCTGCAGATTTCAGGGGTGCTGAGCCTCTCAGCTCAGAGCCCAGGCAGGCGGCAGGACTGGTGGCCTCTGGCCCTGGGGTTTGACACTGCAGAGAAACCTCAAAGCTTATTTGCGCCTGTGTGGTCCTCTTCCCTTCTGCTCTGACTGTTTGCTTAAGAAAGTAATGAAATGACAGCAGTGTTTTCCACTCTTATTTTATTTTTATGTTTCTCTGAGTTCATGTTTTAATTTTCTACTCTGTTGTATTAGTCTGGGTAATGACAGATGGTCCTGCTGGCACCAGGGATACTGATGGGGTCCTGGTTCTGTGGGCTGTCTGGGGTGTTCAACTCCGCTCTCCACTCTGGTCAGATCGCACAAGGTGGGAAAGCACAGACCCACGGAGAGATGTCTTTATCTGGCCATCGTGTCACCCGCGTGCTTCTTTGACCCCACTGCTTGTCTCTGTGAAGCAGAGCACCTCGTGTGTTCGGAGTGGCTGACCACAGAGAATCTATGGCCATTTTTCTGTTTAACATTAAGACACTGCAGATCACAAAGACATTGACTCACATCTTCTTAATAGTCCTTAGCAAGGTAAATGCCACCATTCACCCCACTATTCCAGAAGGGACAATATGCTTTGTAATTGTCACTTTGGATTTTGCAAAAGAAAGATTGTGTAGGTTCCCTCCTTTGTGAGCTGCGTTGTTATTTGATTTCTTTCTTGTGTTAGGTTTTAAGACTATAAAAGACAGCTCCTCCAACGAATCACCTCATAAAGGACAATTTGCAGTCTCTGTGGTGTGTGTGTGTGTGTGTGTGTGTGTGTGTGTGTGTATGTATGTATGTATCACGGTAAGAACATAGTCTCTGATTTAAAACTGTTCTCTCCAGAGCAATTATAATAGTGGCCCTGTCGTATATTAACTTGACCCCTCTTTAATTGCTGCTTAGATTGTTTCCTTTTTCTCTCTGGGTTACTAGCAGTATTACAGTGACCCTCTTTGTATCTTTGTACATATCAATACATCTGAAGGTCAGATTCCTGGATGTTAAACTGGATTACCAGTGTTGAAAGATGTTACGGATTTTTCTAAAAATCCTTACCAATTTATTCTGTTGATATGTGTATTGCAGAAAATGTTACATACCAGTTGACTGCAGGTAGGTAGACCAGTTGACTGCAGTCATGACACTAAATGAAGCAGGCCCTAAATGCAGGTATGAATGTAAAACCCAGCTGTAGGAACTGAACAGTCCAGGTTATAGGACAGTGGAGATAGCACCATACTATTTACTTTAAAAACAGCAGGCCCTATGAGTATTAAAACTCGTATTTCCTGTGCAGTTATATGGACATTAAAAATTTCTGGAATGATGTTCAATAAATCAGGCCAGAAGGCTAGGTAGCATAGAAGTTTTATTTTTTAATTTCTATGCTTTAACACTAGTTTTGTTTTTATCCTATGCATCTAATACTATGACATTTAAAAACTAGTTTAAAATGTACACTGTGTGTTGGTTACTTTTCTCTCATTGCTGAGCCAAAATACTCAACGCCTGAAGTTAAAGGAGAAGAAAGTAGACTTGGCTTACAGTTCCTAGAGGTTTGGCCCATAATTAGCTGGCTGCATGGCAAAGGAAAATCAATATTGCATGCACAAAGGAGCAAGAGCATGGACGGACCTTTGTTCTGCCCCTTTTATGCCTTTCAGGATCAGGGCAGTGCCAAACAGTCACTCACATGTAGTGGTTTAGTAATCACATGCCCTTAATCCTAGCTTCATACTTCAGACTCAGCCACCTCTGAAAAAGAAAGCCCCACCTCATCTGAAGGCTTTGGGGCCATCTAGACCTAAGCTACAACAAAACACACAGTTGCCCTGGAGTGTGGCCTGTATTCTTCTGAGGGAGGCAACTGTCTCTGGCAGGCTGAGAAAGTGACTCCTCCCACGTGTCAGCACAGGAGCTCATAGGCTTGGATATTGTTGCTGCTGAAGAAGGAAACAATGCTTTTTTTCCTCCTCTCTGGGAACAGTCAGTTCGCACTGCTTGAGTGGTCTCAGCCCAGCAGAATCTTCTCTGACAAGTTACTCCAGGCAGAATCCCTCTTTTCTACACAAGGTGCCTGTTTTCTAAATAAATCCAAACTGAACAGTAGTTGTGTTTGGTTTAAAAATTTTCTAGCTGCACAAACTCTTCAACTAATACTGTAAATTTGTCTCCATAGACTAGGGCATCGTGTGACCTGTTGTAGAAAACATTCCTTCCATAAACAATGGACTCTGTTCCACTTGAGGGTCACTTGTGGATAAAGTATATTTAGGCCTGTAGGACAATAATGGTTCCATTTTCCAGATACAAAAACAACAACAATAAAAAAACTGTGCTTTAATATATAGAACATTTAGATTTGAAAGACTATGAAAGTTCTTGTGTTTATTATCGGGCAAGTCAAGAAGAAAAGAAGGTTGTCAGAGGATGTCTTGTACAAGAGTAGAAACAACACTTAAAGTCCCAAATCACAGAAGGAAGCCTTGGATATGGTTTGAAACTCCAATTTCTTTTTGTTCAGGGGCACAGAATACATTCAAACCACGAGGACAGTGGACTTGATTTGTACATTCTGTTAGCACAAATCAGTACCTATCTTCACTGTAATTAGACTTCTTTTCCTTTCTCCTTCTCACAAGCAACTTCCGAAAATTTGTTTTCTCTAGGTATATTATTTTCGACTTCATGAGATACCTTACTTCCGAAGCTAACTGCAAATATTTGCAAAGGGAACAGATGTAAAATAAACGTCTTTTAATGTAGTATTTTGTGAATAAACATATTGCTGACGTTACTTGGTTAACCTAAAAAATAATGAAAAACAACTCAGCTGAGAGGAAAAAGAATCAAATCATGCCTGTGATGTGTGAATCAAGGGAAAGCTGTAATTTCAGCAATTCCATTAAAGAGAAGATAATTACTGCAGCCCGAGGGTGGAGGAGGTCATCTTAGAGGCAGACTGAACTTTTTCTGTATCATTGGAAAAATCAGCCAAGTTTCCTGTATCATAGGATAAATTCTGTTTTCTTTAAATAGCACTGGCTTTTTATTAGCACTTATGCCTCTGGTTCTCAAACGCCTGTGCCTTGCAATGTAGAACGATAACATTTTGCCTGTATGAATTCAAATATCTGCAAATAAGTACAGGATGTAGAGTTCTCACATGTTATTACTCATTATGCACCAGAAACTTCCACCCCAATTATTTCAAATACAATTTTTTTCCGAAAGTAACATTTATGTATGAAGTGATACATATAAATAAGTTCATACATGTATGATATATGCCATACATATATGTATGATACATATAAATAAGGTCAACATATATGTATGAAGTGATACATATAAATAAGGTCATCCAGGCTGGGTATAACCTTGGGCCTTGATTCTTCAGGCAAAAGAGTTGGGATTTGAACCCAGCAATTCTGGTTCAAGTCTGGGGCATTCTTCCTGGACCCCAGAGGGGTGTGTACACTGTGAAAAATTAGCTCATTTTATGAGGTAAGATTCTAAACATTATTGGTCATGCTAGGGATGATTTGCATCTTGCCTCTATAATGTGGTGTTCTCTTTTGTACCGTGTGTGTGTGTGTGTGTGTGTGTGTGTGTGTGTGTGTGTGTGATTTCAGGGGCACATCAAAGGGCAGAGTCACGCACCTGAGGGAGCAGGAACAGCTGTCCTGTTGCTGCCACTAGCAGCGCTCTCAGAAAGGGCAGGCAGGGAGAGCCGGCTGGCTTGGTAGTCAAGCCTGGAGATTATTACCTGAGAAGAATGTGACAAGCATTGATGAAGCAGCTTCTTTCTGCCCTTGGAGGGAGCAAGCCACTCTCTTCTCTCGCACAGATCTCTTCCTTAAGAAGACTGTGCTCTGTGAACAGACCCTCGCAAAGACTGCTTGGTGGTTCGTAGAATTTGCTTCACCACACAGAGTGAGCACCCTTATTTCCCAGTAACCCAAACACACACACACTTGTGGCCAACACTTTCATGTGAGATTTTGAACGTGCTCAGTGGGATCAAAGTGACAATTTGGACCACTTTCATAGGCCAAAAATAAGAATGGATTAGAGGCAACTGGCTTGGGGCCAGGGTCTCCTGAAAAGCCCAGCAATGATTTCTGCAAATGTTGATAAAACATTGAAATTTGACTGGGGGTGGAGCTCAGTGGTAGAGCCCCAGTGTTGCATGCTTGGGGACCTGGGCTGCAGGAAACTAAAAAAATCAACAAAGAAACAAGAACTCCTGAACTCTGTAGAACTGGGCATTTTCACATAAAAATTGGATGTCTTACATCCCAAGAGGAAGTGACCAATCATGATTCAGGACTCAAGACTCTAAATCTCTTTTATCACAGTGTTTGTTAGAGCTAAGTAACAACTAACTGCCTTTTTAAGACAGGTCCCGATTCTGGGGTTCACTGTGGTCCCAGCCCTGCCCCACACCTGCCTCTCTTACCTGCCTTACAACACTGCAGGCAGTAACCCTAGGCCATTATAC
Source organism: Thryonomys swinderianus (assembly GCA_004025085.1). NCBI lineage: Eukaryota > Metazoa > Chordata > Mammalia > Rodentia > Thryonomyidae > Thryonomys > Thryonomys swinderianus. Next base: position 13,331 of record PVIC010015576.1, read on the forward strand.
TGTCTTCTTGGAGGGTCTCTGGAGAGTTGGAGAAGTAGGGATCTCTGCTTTGTTGTGCAGACTTAGGTTTGAGAACTGGTTCTACCACTTCCTGTGGATTTGAACAAGTCACCCGATCTAAGTAAACTTTTGTTTTTTTGCATCTGTGGAAGAGGCCTGAGCTTTCTCCCCAGGAAGTGGGCTTGTGACCTGATACAGTGTGTGAGAATTACTTAGCACAGTACCCAGCATGTGGTAGAACTCAGTCCATGGTAGCAGCTATAATGCAAGCATCTCCCATTTTGGATCATGCTCAGTCGGTATCTTGAGTCTCCCTAGATTGTTCAGGGTAGGAGGGACCCTTGAGCTGTTTGGGAATTGCTCAAGATCCATGGAAAGGAATCTGAAACTGGGGGAATTGACTAGTCAAAAGTTACTCCATTACTTGAGACAAATAGGCCCAGAACCTGCGGCTTTTCACTGACTCATCATAAAAAAGTCCTCAGAGTGTGACTCACTCCTTTGAGTATGTGAAAGTGCTGTTTGAAGCTGGATGCAGTGGTTCTCACCTGTAATAGCCCTGCGAGAGCCTGAGGCAGGAGGATCACAAGTTTGAGCCCAACTCAGACAGTTTAGTGACTTATCAAGGCCTTGTCTCAAGATAAAAATTAAAGACATCTGGAGATATAGTTCAGTGTGAAGGCATTGGGTTCAATCCTCAGTGCCAAAAAAAGGGGGCTGTTTGAATCTGAAGTATAAGAATATAATTTTGATTAGCAGAGAGATTGGAGTCATTACTGACTAGGTAATGATTGACTGTCTAGTTTAGACAGGTCTTATCTCAGGCTCATGGAATAGCACACTAGTTGGGAAGTCAGGCCATCCACTGTCTCTACAGAGCCTAGAATTTAATGGGAGATAGCAAAAGAGACCACAGGTATATCATAGTACCCTCCTTTCCTATGGTTTCACTTTCTAGAGATTTAATTAGCTGTAGTCAACCTCGGTCTGAACATATTAAAGCACAAGAAACAAACAGTGCATGTTTTAAGTGGCATGGCATTCCACATAGCACAGTGCAATCCTGCACAGGCATACCTTTGTCCACGCTGCATATGCTGCCCTCCTCTTGGAGGACAGTACGATTATTGGTTCCACTGTCACCATATCACAGTGTCCCTCTTCCCCTTACCTGTATCCACATGACCCTTATTTTACTAAATGGCCTGAGAGTGCCGGCATGATGCTGGGAATATGTCAGAGATGCCTCTCTTGCCATGAGGGTGTACAAACAGAAAGAAGCACACTAGACACAGTATATATGAGAGCTGTGCCTGTCTGGTTTTGTGCATCGACTGAGGGTATTCTGTAAGAATAAGGGCCTAGCACACAGATAACTTCAGGTGGAGATAAGTACCATCAAAACAGGAAGAGAATTATGTCAGAAGTAGCCAGTGTGGAAAAAGCCAGACAGAGAATGGGCCAGAGTTGTCAGAGGGAAGAGCAGCAAAGGCAGAGACCCCAAGACAGCAAAGAACTTTGGTGAGTGACTTAGATGATGGCAGAGAGGTGGCTTGGAGCATGAAGCTGTGGTAGGATTCTGGAGTGTAATGTAATCACAGCATGCAAGGTTTGGAGCAGGAAAATGACAGTATTTTTAGCTTTTGACCCAACACCATTGAACACAAATAGCCCCTTGGATGGGTTGGGGTCACTTCTTAGTCTACCTGTCCCCTCCTCTGTCTCTGTAGCTGTCCTCAGAGTAGTTGTGGAAACTCGGGACTCCCAGGACACACTGTAGGGACTTCCTGATGGGAGCAGTTTATGAATCTTGCAGCAGAGTGTGCTTTTGCCCCAGGGCCCTGTATCTGATGTCCAAAGCACAGTCCATCCACCATTCTTGTCATTAACCCAGAGACCCAAAAGCCAAGTGGTAGTGTTTCTGCCATTTGCCTACCCAGATGAAAGCATGTTTAGAGTAGGCATTCTGGGTTAATTCTCCTTGACCACAAAAAGTGGTGTACATCCATTTAACATGTAAAAACAGGCTATGTATGTTGTGTGGATCCAGTGACGTGGTGACACATCCAATACGACCTTTTCAACTGCTGGCAGCTGAAAAAAAAGAGAAAAAAATCATTAATTTATTTTTCAAGGTTTTGGCTCTATACCTGTCATCTGTCCTGACTCAGGCCACACCCTCAGAATGTACCTAGTGAAGCTGGGCACAGGATGAAGCAGTCTTGTAGACACTGAGTTTTATTTGTTTTTTTTCTTTTTGTGCAGGCTTCAAACCTGCGGCCACAGGTGCTAAGCTCTCTGCCACTGCACTGCACTGCCAGTCCTTAAGGGTAGATATCTCAGGTCCCCCTAACACCTGGACAGTTGTACTAGAGGTTATTCAAATTGATGTGTGTGTGGAAATGAGGGGAATGCTGGAGAGGTCAGTAGATAGCATTGAATACCCTCCCTTTACAGGTAAGGAAACCAGCTTCAGGATATTGATTTATGACTTGGTTATGTCCTGTGGCTTGTGGGTGTCGGAACTCCAGGTGTCTCTGAATGACTCTTGCCCCACAGAGAAAGCTCCTTGGAGACCATGCGGTGATAGTGGTCACGTCGTGGGTGGCTCTAGGCAATCCATCAGAGGTGGGGTGGTGGCTGCCATTGGGTGGCAGCATTCCATGCCACACCCCACCCTTTGCTGTGTTGTTCCAGAAGTGCCTCACTAGGCTTTTTTGAACAAAATAAATTGAATTTATTGGTACATTTTAGGAATACATTATGAACACATTCCTCATTGGGAATTTGTACCTACACATTACATATCTTGATTCTTATTTATCCCCATTTCTCTGCCCTCCCATCACCCCCACCATACACATACGCTTTGTTTCTATTTTTTTCCTTTTTACGATCAATTTGTTTCTTTCCCTTTGATTTCCCTTTATAACACCTATCATGCATTCTAGACCTCATTTACACCTTCATTTTCTCATAGTAGAGAGACACTGCAATATTTACACACATCTGCCCTATTTATTTTACTTACGGGTATGGCCTAAATGCATCTGTTTAGCTATAAATGTTTATCATTTTATGGCTGAGTAATACTCCATTTTATTAAAAACCACATCTTTATTTCATGGGAATTTGGGCAGTACCCAAGATTTAGCTATTACAAACTGAGCTACTATAAACTTGAATACACGTATGTCACTGTAATATGATGCTTTTAATTCTCTTGTGAATATACCCAACAGGGAAATAGCAGGGTCACATGGGACCTCTAATCCTAGTTGTATGAAGAATGCTCACACTAATTTTTACAGTGGTTGCACCAGTCTGTATTCCTACCAACAGTGGAGAAGGGTTTCTTTGCCCCATAGCCCTGTGAGAATTTGTTCTTGGTTGATTTCTTGATAACAGCCATTCTTTCTGGAGGAAGGTGGAATCTCAGTGTTGTTTTCATTTGCATCTGTTGAATGACCAGTGATACTGAAAAGGGTCAAGAACTGAAACCTTTCATGCTAAAATCAGGAACAAAACAAGCATGTCCATTATCACCTCTCCTGTTCAATATAGTTCTGGAAATATTAGCCACAGCAATTAGAAAAGAAAAGGAAATATAAAAAACAAAGATAGGAAAGGAAGAATTTGCTGATAAATGATACTCTGTATAGAAGATTCTAAAAACTCAGCCAAAAGACTGCTTGACTTAATCACTAGATTCAGTATAATAGCAGGGTACAAGGTCAATACTCAAAAATCAGTAGTCTTCCTGTATGCAAATCATAGACTCATTGAGAGAGAAATTGGGTAAACTATTCCTTTCATAATAGCACCCCCCCAAAAAATGAAGTATCTAGGAATCAAAAAAGAGGTAAAAGACCTCTTTGAAAACTACAGCACTCTGAAAAAAAGAGATCAGAGAAGATATCAGAAAATGGAAAGGTATCTGTTGTTCCTGGGTAGGAAGAACCAATACTATCAAGACTTACATACTCCCAAAACTATTATATAGATTCAGTGCAATCCTGATTGAAATCCCAATAGTATATTTCACAGAACTAGAGAAAATAATACACCTGGAATATAATTCACTTGGAACCAAAAGAGACCTAGAATAGCAAAAGCAACTCTAAGCAACAAAGACATGGGAGGGAGTTCACAATACCCACCTTGCAATTATATTACAAAGCCACTGATAATAACAGCATGGTACTGGCAAAGAAACAGACCCGAGGAACAGTGGAACAGACTAGAGGACCCAGAAACAACCCCAGGTACACTAAACCATCTCATCTTTTTTTTTTTTTAGACAGGGTCTTGCTTTGTAGTTCAGGCTGGCTCTGAGCTCACTGTGTAGCCCAGGCAAGCTTCGAACTCAGCAATCCTCCTGCCTCTGCCTCCTGAGTGCTGGGATTATAGGTGTGAGCCACCATGCCCGGCAAGCCACCTCATCTTTGACAGGAGCCAAACACCCTCAATGGAGGAAAGATAGCCTCTTTTAACAAATGGTGCTGTAAAAACTGGGTTTCAACTTGCCAAAGATTAAAGCTATATCTATCTCTTTCACCATGCACTGAGCTAAAAGTGCGTTAGAGACTTAAATATTAAAACAGAAACACTAAACTTGCTAGAAGATAGATTAGGTAGAAAGAACTCTTGGAATCACTGGCATAGGGAAAGACTTTATGAACAAAACCTTAGTTGGCTAGGAACTAGCAGAAGGAATCAACAACTAGGATCTCATTTTGTTTAAAAGCTTCTGCACAGCAAGAGAAACCAATAGAAAGAAAAGACAACCTATAATTAGGGCAAAAATTTACTAGCTGTTGCGCAGGCGAAGGACTACTATCTAGAGTATATAAAGAACTTTTAAAAAAATCAGACCCCCCAGGGCCGGAGGGTTAGCTCAGTGGCTCTGGCGCCTGCCTCGAAAGCGCAAGGGTGTGGTGACTCACGCCCACCAGCAATCAACCCGCAATCAGCACCACATACACGTGCCGGGCGTGGTGTCTCACGCCTGTAATCCCAGCACTCGGGAGGCAGAGACAGGAGGATTGCTGAGTTCAAGGCTTGCCTGGGCTATATAGCGAGCTCAGAGCCAGCCTGAACTACAAAAGTGAGACCCTGTCTCAAAAAAAAAAAAAAATCAGAGCCCCCCCCCAAATTTAAAAACTCAATTTTAAAGTGGGTATCTGAAATGCACAGACGTTTTTTGGATAAAGAGGTAAAAACCACAAAGAAACCTATGAAAAAATGTCCACCTCCCTGGGTTATTTCTGAGGTCGGCAGGCTGCAACTGCACCATCTCAGCCAGGATAGCACTGCCTTTGAGGACGAAGTAATTTGATAAAGGCAGGTGGTCTGGGCTTTGCCACTGAAGGTGGAGATACCAGAAGTACCTTTTGCTTTGAATTATGTGCAGAGTTTATGTCTAAACTCACCCTGCACGTGTCCCCCACCTACTCCCTTCAGTATAGTTTTCTTGATGACCTGGTGGATGGCACCCTTTGGCCTAATGAGATATACGGAGAAGCACGTTCTTATCTTCTTGCTTTTTTCTTTTTTTTTTTTGGTGTCCACATCCGGCTTTACCTAAACCCCACCCAGGCTGCTTTTGCATAGCAGTGAAAAACCGGTATTTTCTGTGAATCACTCCCCATCCTGAGGCCGTCTGCCTGTGAGGGGTGCGCCAGGCCTGCTTGCTGGAAAAATGGGCCAGGTGTGGGGCCAGCTCAGAGTGGAGGGGACAGTTCCAGCCCCCTGACTGCCGCACTCTGAGGAAAGAAGGGGCTCATGGTCACCCCCAGATCCGACATGGAGTCCCAGACCTGCCCTCCGGGGGAGCAGCCAAACAAGGAAAATGGTCTCTCCTGCTTCTGCTGTCGGGGCCCCCGCAGTGCTGCGAGCCGGAGCCAGGTACTGCTGTGGTGTGATTCTTGGGGCTTTTCCTCTTCCTCCTCTTCGCTGGGGTCCCCTGAACTGCTGAGTCACGCACTCCCAGGCCCCTGGGCGGCTCCCCTGATAGTAGGCAGTCCCCGGACATTTCTTGCTCAACTCAAGCCACTCAAAGCCGTTGGGTCACCAGGTTTCTTCTAAGTTAAATTACGCCTCTCAGGCAGAAGATGATTACCCGCAGCAGTTAAGCCTTGTTTAATGATAATTAAATTGCTTTGCTTTATTCTGGAACGTCTCAATTTTCTGCACAAAGGCGAGGAACATTTTTCTTCAGTTGTAACTGAGTGTTTCTGGGTTACATGTAATCAGTGTTTCTTGCTGGACTGAAAGAAGGTGTCTGTGGGATGTTGATTTAGAAATGCCAGAAAAGTTAGGGAACAGAGTGCTGGCAGTTTTTTTAGAAAATCAAAAGGCTGCTTTTCTTTTCTGTCTCTCCCTCTGATTCTGCCTTTAAACGTGTAGTAGTACCTTGCTGTAGGTTTTCCCTTTTGACTATTGTTTTGCGATGCCAGAGATGGAACCTCAGGGCCTTGAACTTACTAGGGAAGTCCTCTGCCTATGAGTTGCATGGCTAGCCCAGCCAGGTCTTAAACATACACAGCCACCCTGGAAGAAGCGTCCGGCCTCTGAGCACACAGCCCACCTTCTCCTGGCTGCGTGGTCATGCACGCTCGGCCTGTGGCGTGGGCCTGCAGTGCTCAGGCACTGGAGCGCAGCAGCTCTGCAGCCTGGAGAAGTCCCTGGGCCCATGAGGGTGACATTTGAGTTGATAGAAGCAGGGAGAGGCCTTCACTGTGGATCACAGAGAGAGAGAAAAAAATAAAGTTTCCACTACAAACAGCCGTCGCCCAGCATCTACTTGATGATTACTTGTAGCTGAGCTATTTTCACAGCCCTGTCTTCCCACTGCCAGAATTAAGACGTTCAAAAAGGAAATGTTAGGATATAGAGCAGTTACCAAGTTTGGTGTTGTGGAGGAAGAAAATATAATTTTTTTGAAAGAACTAAACCCCTGTGGTTTTGATAAAGGCAAGTTTCAAATTTTAGTAGAGATTTGGGGCAGTATGAGGACTTGGGCCAGTGTGGGGTGTATGTGTCTTGGAGGTGCTTGGAAGCCTTGTTCAATAGGTTAGCTCCAGGCCCTGGCTGCTTCTCTCAGGCCATTGTGAGTGAGGAGAGGACCTGACAGAGGGAACCTGTGACCCAGGGGTGGTGGAATATGGGTCCTTGAGAATCTCTGCAGTAAGACATGGAGAGAGAACAGGTGTCAGTCACTTCCTGCCTCGGGAAGTGGGGAGGGGGGTCTGGGGCTTGGAAGGACCATCAAGGTGTTGTATCGGGTGGGACAAAGGAGCATGGGTGTATATAAATGTGTGGAACCCAGATGGTCAGGAAAAAAATTTTGTTTTCAGAGATAGTATGGGCCGAGTGAGGTAGAGAAATAGAGTCGTGATATTGGTGGCAGTGTGAGTGGCATTGTGTGTCCCTGGAATGATTTGATTGCTTCGTGGTGGTGGGAAGTGAGGCCTTTCAGAGATTAGGCATTAAGAGCATTAATGCTTTTCTCATACGTCTGGCTTAATTCTTGAAGGACTGGTTTCAGTACAGTAAGAACAGGGTGCTTTAAAGCCAGGCTCCCTTTCACATGTGATCACTTGCCCTCTTGCTTGCCACCAGGAGCTGGGACAGCATGAGGCTCTGGGTGGCACCATGCTTTTGGTATTTCCAGTCTGCAGAATCATGAGTCAACATTAATCTCTGCCCTTTATGAATTTACCAAGCTCAGCTCTCCTGTTTCAGCAGCAGAAAGTGGACTGAGATGAGGAGGCAGGATACCAACTTCTCCAGAGGCTGGGTCAGTTCACATCTGGTTTTCTAATGACTTCTTACAGCTTTGGTGCATTGAAAGACTGAACAAGAAGACAGTGGCTGGAAAGAAGCTCTGTGCTTCTTGAAGGACGTTGGGGTGACACCGTGAGGGGTGGAACCCAGAGCAGCCCTTTGATCTCTCTGAAGTGACCAGGCCTCCCTACAGTTCAGCCAACATCTGAGGTAGCCTGGATTGGAGGCAGGCCCTTCTCTTTTCTCATTTTCTCTCTTTCTGTCTTCAAACTGGGATCAAAATGGATCTCTGGTTCCCTCTCATGGTCTAAATACCTTTTCTAGTCAAGTTATCACCCAGACTTGATCTGCAAATGAAAACAGACTCAGGTCAAAATCTTCCTTCAGTCCCAGCACTTGGGAGGCAGAAGCAGGAGGATTGCTGAGTTTGAGGCTTGCCTGGGCTACATGGTGAGCTCAGGGCCAGCCTGAACTACAAAGTGAGACCCTGTGTCAAAAAAAAAAAAAATCTTCCTTCAGTAGCCTAAGAACACAGGGGCTGGCAGGTGTGTGCTCACCTCTCTCCACTGCCATCCGGACAGAAAGCCCAGGATCTGACCTCAGAACGCACAGGGCCTTCAACAGTGCCTGGGATGGGACTCAGGTTCCTGGGAACAGCTCCCCTGCCTCTGAGTCTGACTAAGGCAAGGTTGTGGTATCAGGCTAAAAAGGGTGAGGTGACCGTCTCAGGCCTCTGCTGAAAATCCATGTTCTCATTTCTGAGTCTGGTGCTGGCCCCCTCGTGCGCACGCCCACACACACACACAGACACAAACACATGCCCTGGAGTGGAGGCTCTTTCTCCAGTGAAACCTGAGTCTGAAAGGCCAGACCATTTTGTCCACTCTCGGGAATGCTCTGAACATCTCCGGTGTCCACACTTGGGAATTTTCCCAGGGCTTAACCTTCTGTTCCTGTAGACATGTCCCCTGGAGGACACTGAGGGGCCTTGCTTGTGTTATTTTTCTCACTTTGCAAAGAAAACATAAAGGTTTATGTTTTATGTTGAGTTTTGCAGGCCCCCAGATGGAAGGAAAGATAATTTAAATCAAAGTGCCATCATTGTAGAATCATTAGGTTGGAGTGTGTGTGTGGGGGGGGGTAGAAAAATAAAGTGTAGAGCTGAATCTCTTTGAAGGGTGAGGAAGGAGATACCGACAGCACAGCAATGCTTCAGGGAGCCTGTGTTTGAAATCCTTTCTCAAAGCAATTAGGAAGCCCCTGACCAGGAGAGGGACTTTGGAGAATAAAACAGAAACCATTA
>PVIC010015576.1:22521-35038 GCA_004025085.1 Thryonomys swinderianus
TTCTAATTCTGTACTTTGGACCTGGGGAATGTTTTCCCCAGGCTTTCATGGCTTTGACGAGTGGGATCTCTGCAGCAAATACTAGATCTGAGAGGGGGATGGATGATGTAGCTGGAAAAGATATTTTCTTCAGCTAAGCCATGGGATAAAAATCTAAATTTAGATCCAAGACTTCTCACTGCAACTGGTCCAAGACCCAGTTGAAGGGCTGCCTCAGCCTTTCGGAATCCAGTTCTTCCCACACATGCTTCCAAGATCACAGAAGAATGAAGCTCCTCAGTGGCTGTATGTGTAGGGAAAGAAATGCTGATACACAGGGATCGCTGTAGTGTGTGGGGTCCACAGTTATCACAGAGGGTTTCAGAAACTGAAAAGGAGAGGAGCCATAGAAAGTGGAAAGGCAGGGGGTGGGTATTGAGGAGAAGTACAAAGGTGACTTGGGTGTGAAATCATCAATCGGTTTCTTTGAGGAGCATTCAGAGGTCCTTCTACAGTCTGCTGAGAATCACACGAGGAGAAAAGTACTGAGGTGGCATATGGTTAATCAAGTCCCGAGAGTCAAGGTGATCGGCCATTGGCATGCACTGCCAGTTCAGTGGATCAGTTGTGAAGTGCGTGCTTGTGGGTGTCCCATTGGATGGAGCCCCACTGAGGTTTTCTTCATGGTGAAGGCTAGTCCAGGTCACTTGGTATCAGGGCAGCAGACTGCTCACCTGTGCACATTCTAGCAAGGGGACACCTCATGAGTGCCTTGGCTGCCCCTGGGCCATGCCATCTTCCTCCTCCTCCATCCCAGGCCTGGTGGGCACATGAGTCTGCACCTGAGTGCCAGGGCCTCACCCCCTTCCTTGTGCAGATATGAAATACCGCTTAGAGCTGTGCTTCTGCGGTAATGAATCCCACCTTCTGTGCTTATAGCTGTCTAAGAAGTATGTACAGAGGTGGCTTAGAATTGAAGAGATGCAGCATATCCTGGCTTTTCTGGGCAGGGGAAGGAAAAGTTGCCCAGTCAGGGGTCATCACCGGGGTGTTGTGTTGTCTCCTGCCTGAGTTTCTGCCCCACCATGGATGGGTGTGTGTGTGTGTGTGTGTGTGTGTGTGTGTGTGTGTGTGTTTCCCATTAAGTAATAGGTTTAAGAAGACCCTTTACTTTTTTGGAAGATTTAGTGCTAGATATAGTCATTCCTTGGTGTCCATGACACATTGATTCTTGGGCCTCTGTAGACATTAGCATCTGTGGTGCCCAAGTCCCATATTTAAAGTGCTATAACATTTGTACATAAACTGTATACATCTTCCTTTATATTGTAAGTCATCTCTAGATTACTTATAATGTTTAGTACAATGTAAATGTTATGTAAATAGTTGTTGCACTGTATTGTTGAAGCATAGTAACAAAAAAGAAAAGTCTGCATGCATTCCATGTAGAGGAAGTATTTCTGTGGTTGAATGTGGAACCCCAGATACAAATCTCCAGATGTGGAGAGAATTGTAGGTGACCTTGAACACCCTCAAACCATATGGCAAGTACAGGGTGACTTTGTCTTTCTCTCATCCTATGCTAAAACACTGAGTAGAACATAGAGAACAAAGTCAAGCGAGAGTTAAGCATTCAGTCTTCCCGTATTTTTGTTATGTACCTGAAACATGTAGAGGGACAGGAGAAAGAAAGCCTTTTCAGAGCAGTTCTGAGTGAACTCAGCCCAAAGTGGCAATTAGGGAGGGGAACAGCAAGCTAGAACAAAAGCAGGCAGGTTCAGAAGTGTGTGAAAGCAGAAGAAAGTGTGAATGCACTGAGCTAGTAAGACCAGCTTTAGAGTTAAAAAAAAAAAAAAAAAGAAAGAAAAGGAAGAAGGAAAGAAAAGCACATACACAAAGAGAATTGCACACAACATTCCAGGGAACCACTGAACCGTGAATGATCACATGTTTCCTTTTGTGCCTTCGAAGATGTGTTCAGAGCACAGTTACTCACACTGCAAAAACAAGTAGGGCATAAGTGCAGGGAAAGGAACGATTTGACACTGCGTATTTTATCTCCAAAGATTCTCTGAAGTGAACTGAACCAGAGCTTACTATTGTGTTGGCCTTCATCACTTACCTGTATTCATAACTTAGCACTTCCTGCTGTGTGGTTAGTCTTCTGTGTGGCTTCAGATTGCCCTGTGTTTCATTCAGGTAAAATATCAATGACCTTTCAAGAGTATTTTAGACGTCTTTTCTAACTAAGAACACTGGCCACCAGCTCTATATGAGTTTATATTCCTTCAACCCCAAAGTAGCATACTCACTCATATGAGACAGCCAACCTCTCTCTGAGCTTTTTCCACCATTGTTTTCCTTACCCTAAGGGAAAGTCAGAATGAGACCTTCTTCCTTGATTCAGCTGGAGGAGCAGAGGCTGAGTTGGGCCTCGGGTCATGACCTCCCTTCTGTGCCTCTGTTTATCTCTCTTCGTGTAGAGTGACCTTTCTATCTTCCCTGTGTCCTCTGTCTACTGAAGAAACCAACTGGGCATAAGCCAGACCACAAAGACACCTCTGCAAGCAAAATGGACCAGGTTTGCAATTTCATGTATGATAGAAATAATCTGCAGGAGTGATGAGTGTTAAGAAAAGATTAGGAATATTGAACAGGACTGATGTGGCTCAGGTAGGATGAGGAACTAGGAAGTCTGACTGATACTTTCTTAGCGAGGAATTATATCACAAACTCTAAAGTTTATCTTTGTAAGAAAAGGGACGTGAAATAAAATTCCAAAGAAGAAAGGGCAGAAACACAGAACACCATATAATACACACACACACATATACCCCATATTATATTGAACCCCAAATCTGTATATCTTTGGAGACTGATCATTTTTTCATTAGTGGTTTCAAATATTTCATCTTTTCTCCATACTCCACATTGTGACCATTCTGCTACTGACCAGCAATTTCCCTGTGGTAGATGCCAGAAATCAAAAGACTGCTGCTGTCATGCCACTAACTACAATTGGAAATGAATGGGCCAGAGAAGAAATTTATACATTTTTCTCACAGTGAGGCTGAATTACTTACAATGTTGTGCCTTTCCTCTTCTCTCCACAAATATAACTAAATAAATTCTTATTAACATCCACTAAGACCCAGGAAGATTCATGAGATGCTGGGAGCATACAGATTAATAAAGACGATAGATGTTCTTGAGGGGTGCCAGTTTAGTGCAGAAGCTGGCATGCCTTTACTCTGTGGTCTAATTGCTGCTTGGCACGAGAGGAAAGCCTTCTAGGAACCCAAAGGAAGAAAATGTCCTCCTGAGGTGCAGGGACCTTCAGAAAGGCTAACTAGACGTCTTTAAAGAGTAAAGTCACTTTTGTAGTTACAACTTAATAAGAGCAATCATCTTTTAAAAAGACAAAAAGCACCAGTTAAGTGGGTATAATGTTTTCTTTCCAGAAAGTTATAGTATTAATGAGAAGAAACTGCTGCATGGTTTGCCTGCTGCTATGCAGTAAATGAGGTCTTGAGATTTCATTGTGGGTTGATTTTTCACAAATCCTATTTCCCATTATCATATATTTAATTAAAGAGATGGTATGTTTGTGATTACCCTGCAGTTGACAGTGATAGCTGACCCTTTGCCCTGATTTCCTGCCCTGCAGCCCCTTCTCTAGCTGTATCTTAGTCATCTGTGCACACAGACTTATTTACTTGGGGAGCTATTTATTTATTTTTATGCTATTGGGGATGAAAGCCAGCACCTTGCATCTGCTAGACATGTACTGTACCATGAAGTTACACCCCGATCTAAGGAGCTGCTGTTTAATTTTTTAAAAAGCAGTTGGTGAACAGGAAAGAGCTTTGCGAATCATCACTCCCTAGTTTGTTTGGTTTGGAAGGTCTGATTTCTTACACAGGGTTTTTATAAAATCAGGCATATATAGCAACCTGTTGCTTTCAGCATTCCTCGGAAAGCAACAGCAACGTGGCCAGTAAGTGAAGGGTAGGATCTGGATTTGCGCACCGTCTTCCTCAGGGCTTGCTGCCCTGTGGGCCAGAGGAACAGGGTAGGTTTTTCTCTGGTCTCTTTTCTTTGATCTCTGTTCTGTGCAGCCCCAACCAGGGAAGTTTGGTTTCTTCATGAAATTCTGTGCAATGTTCCCACAGTGCAGATAACTGGCCTGTAATGTCACCCACCTTCCTCTACCTTAAGATTGGGGTCCGTGCTATGTAAAATGCTCAATGAATTTCCAAGTTTGTTTAGAAAAGATAGTGAAAGTGCCACTTGGGTCTTGCCACCTTCTCACCATCTGCAGTAGGCCCAAACTCCACCATTGTGACTGTGAGCAGCCAGAAAAGGTGTGGCTCAGTCCACCCAAGTCATCGATCTGGTCTTTACTCACAACTGTGGGCTGAAGGTGTTGGAAATGGAAGATAATAATAATAATAATTATTATTATTGGAAATTATATTTTATAATTTTATTAAATAAAATAATTATTATTGTTATTATTATTATTATTTTGAGACAGGGTCTCACTTTGTAGTTCAGGCTGGTCCTGAACTCACTATGTAGCTCAGGCAAACCTGGAACTCAGCAGTCCTCCTGCCTCTGCCTCCCAAGTGAGCCAACACACCTGGCATTGTGGTATGTGGTAGTGATTGCAAGTGATCATGAGTCACCACACCAGGTATTGTTATATATGGTTATCAGGGATCGAACCAGGGACCTTGCACTTGCTAGGCAGGTGCTAGACCCACTTGGCTAAATCTCTGGCCCAGAGATTCATTGATTTTTAATCCTTAGTGGACCTTGCACATTCTTAATAATTATTCCAGTTCAAAACTCAGGGCTATTGCTGATGGAAAAGCTGGTTTGGTCACAGGACACTATAGCACCTGTGAGCTCCATGACAGGCGGCCCTGTGACCCACAGCGTCCTGGTGGCACTGTTCTCAGGGGCCCTTTCATAAAACCCTCAGGATCCCTTTCTCTGTCGCCATAAAGACAGTGTAGGTGCACACATTCCCTAAGACAAAGTGTACTGTCTCTTTATTGGCTGCCAGATGACATCTTTTCTTATTTTCACCTATCTGCCAGTTAGCATACATGAAAAACAAAAGCGATGTATTAGGCATCTGCATTGTAAAGTGTGGCTTAGATGCCTTTCTTTGAAGATATTCAGGAGGAGTCCTGGCATGTGCCCCACTTCTACTGCAAAGCAGTACTTCTTTGAACTGTAAACCACACCATGTACTTCTCTCTTCTGCAGAGAAGAAATGGGTGAGATTGCCAGATTTCTGTGAGAATTACAGGGTTTTCAGATCATCATGGAGAAAATTACTGAGGTTCAATGTTATTAGAAAAACCATATTCTTAATTTGCCTGTAATTTTTCCTTTAATGGGTACTTTGGCTCCATTTTCAAAGGATGTTTGAAGCTCTTTTTTTTTTTTTTAACCTATTTGGCACTAAAATTATTTTTAATGACTTAAATTTTAGGATTATTTTCTATTTTGATTGACGTTAAAATACATCATTCTGGAGCACAAAGCATGGAGACATTTGTTTGGTGATCACCTCTGCAGACAGTTGCTGCTGGCGCTGGAAAAGGACTCAAATAAGGCCCTTGTTACATAGATCTTAGATTGCAGATTATAAATGCTAATTGCAGTTCTGACTGTAACCATCTTTTTAGCTCATATTTTATTGTTGTTGTTTAAGCCATGGTCTCAGTATGTTCGAGGCTGGCCTTAACTCTCTCTGTAGCCCGGGATGGCTTGAAATTCCTGCTTCATCCTTCCAGAATGCTGGAGTTACAGGCATGCACCATCATGCCCAGCTAAATTAATGTTTATTTTTCTCTAAAGGAGTAAAGAATAGGAATAATGAAGTTGTACACACACTGGCTTCTAACAAACTTTCCACGTGTGACACTCATTCTAACTATATATTGCTTTGTGGTAGAGCTCTTGCATGTATGAGGTCCTGTGTTGGATTTCCAGCATTGGAAACAGAACAAAAGTTTGGCCTTTCCTCATGCTAGATAAAAATGTTCTCATTTTCAGGGTGATGAAGAACTCATTTCCATTTTAGATTGAAGCACAGAGAGACCTAGGCCTGTGAGGACACTTAACAAGAACAAGAAAGATGGTGGAGAATTCCTGGGCTGGGAGACATCCTGGCATTTCCTTGCTTAACTTAGAAAGGCAATCAGAGGTGGCCCCCTTGCCTTCTGCTTTCTCTCCATATGGTCAGGGTCCCATTCCTGTAACAGATGGCAATATGTTTAGGAAGCAAAATTAGGTAAGGGGAATTGCCAGGAAAATCACCACTACTACACATCTGCCAACATGCAGACTAGAATCCAGGAGGGCTCAGACCAGCATGGTCTACTTCTAACTCAATGTGGGGCATTGAGCACTTTTCCTTTTTCTCTTTTAACCAGGTCATTTATCTACTGGAAAGAAAATTCCAGCTTTACAGATAACTAAATGACGGCTGAGGTTTTTTTCAACTTTTAATTTCTCTACTAAGCAACTCATTAAAATAAGAATATGAGTTCCCAGAGCTATACTCCAGGGAACCCCACCTCTACCAAGCCACAATTCCTGAGAATGAAATGGAGCTGACTGATTTTCAGAGCCTCACTCAGTCTAATTGAATGTACACATAGAGATTGTAGCGACATTCCAGGCAGTCTGAGATAGCTGTTAAAATAGAAATGGATTTATTTAATAATCGTCTTTGACATTCTTCACTTCTTTCAAGGTGACGTTACAGACATTCTGGAATTTCAGTAAGGATCTGTTTCCACACACTCGTCAGTGTTCCCTGTGAAATAAATCATACTGAAGAGGTTTTTTGCCCCTATGAGTTATTTGCCTGGAGGAAGAATTCTTCACTTTTTTTTTCCTTCTAAATGCCTGTTGGAATAAAGTCTTCTTTGAAAAGTTTTAATGAAAAGACTGAACATGGGAATAACATCCACCCTATTCTTTCTCTGGTCTCAGAAAATGAAGTCTTGGACAGCCAACAGAATGTCAAAGGACTCTCCCTGTATCGAAGCGCGTGCCCTTCTGTCCCAGAAACAGTTGTCCTATTGATGTTAATAGAGAGCAGCCTTTGAGAAGAAAAAAAAAAATACTAAAACCTAGTTAATTTTCTAGGATTTATTTTTAATTGATTTTATTGGTAATTCATGTATATATTATGATCACATTAAGCATTGAAAATTTCTACCTGTACGTGACACATCTTTTTTCTCATTTTTTCCCGTTCTTCTGCCCACCCTACAACCCTTACCTCCTGTATACATCTAGGAGATTTTTTAATCAACACTATATGTGCTAGAGGAAGCTGACATCTTTTATATGAGATTGTGCTTCACTTTGGCCAACTCGCTAAATACTCAGGAATGACAAAGGGGAAGAATTCTGTGCAGAGACAGATGAATTCCCCGTTGTTACCATCCAGAGATCAGACTCTCACCTAACATTTACCAAATGTGAGCAGAGAACCTTTAAACAATAAGCATCAAATTAAGTATTGTTCTCCTCTTCACTGCCCTTTCTCTCCTAAATAGTAATAATCTTCCTGGGGGTGAAATATATACCCTTGCTACTTTCATTATTATTTTTCAGTTCTCCTTTTTTGGAATACCCAAAGCAAATGCCACATATGGCAGAACTGGTCCCACTTGTATTCTCTCCTAAGCACTTGATGGCCTTTTGCACTTAGGAGCAGGAGGCAGCTGTTCAGCTCTATGCTTGGGGCCATTTTAAATATAAAAACCACCAAGAAAGGGCACAAAAAAAGAAACACAGTTCATTAGATCGACCAGGAAAAGAACACTTCTCTACAGTAGGAAAGGGTGAAAAAAGAAATTAGAGCATTGTTCAACTGGACTTCACCTGGGAACATGCTTCTTGGGCTACCTATGTTGTCCCCTGCTCCTTTCAAACCCATAAAAAAGTTATGGGAGTACTCCAGATCTTTGTTTTTCTCATTGAACCTTCGATGATGAGATGGATGCTGCTGACTGATGGTGTAGACGTTTAGCCTTGGTGCCATCTGATTAATGACAGAATTTTCCAGAGCGCCCCCCCATACCATCACTTCTGCCTCTTGCTTCTCTGATATCCCTGTCTGAGCTGCTATTCCCCAAGTTGATAGTACAGTTGGTCACCCTGTAATGAGAGTGGGCAGGGAACATTAACTGATGCCCCTACCCGAGTGTTTCTCTTCCTGCCCAGGCCGGCTTAGAATGGGAAGAAGAGCTGAATTTAACTCATACATTCACTTGCTTGAGTACTATTGGGCCTGCCATTATTCAGTGAAATCTTGTTGAATTGGGCTACAAGGTCGTTGGAATCCATGCTGTTGCACTGCATATTATTTTCTATGCTGCTGGCCCACTAAGAATGGAAAATAATAAAGGGATTTTGATACTATTGCTGATGATCTATTTTATCAACACCATTGAACAGAGCACGAAGGAAATTGTACAGCATTTGAGCTTTGATGGCCTTGAAAAAAGATTGCAAAAGACAATGCAGCTCTCGTTCTCTTCTGCAGTTTTGCCTGGCTATAGATCTTCCCTTGCAGTCCAGAGACAGCTGCTAAGGAGAGACCCAAGGAAGTCTGGGTTTGAGCTTTGTCAGAAAGCTTGAAACTAATATTAAAATGTGTCCTCATAGAATCTCAACACTAGTTTTGTAGGCTGGGAATTCTTGCTGCGTCCAGACCAGCTCTTCACTTGGACCCAGTGAAAAAGTACAAGCCTTTCACATTCCAGCCGTGGTGTCTCTCAGCCTGAATCTGTCAGTCCCAGAGGTGGCTTTTCAGGATGGCTGAACTGTCTTCAATCACTGAGAAGTTTCCAAGGGAGACTGTGCTCTGGCTTCTGGGCCACACAGGTCTGGGACAGGTCTCCCTCTTAGAGAGAAACTCCCCGAGAATCAGGAGAACAGCTGCCCTGGAAGGCAGAAGTCTGCTCACTTCTGTGGTGTGTGGGGAGATACTTGAGGCTGCAAGGATATTGCCCTTTAGCCTGTGTGTGGACACTGCCAGCAGAAGAGGGCCTTGCTGAGCCCTTTGGGACATTCTAGGCACCAGGACAAGGAACACGCCCACCAGCCGGAGGGTGTGAACGGCCAAGGTAACCACTAGACTCTGGGAAGCCTTCCGGTTCCAGAGCATCAGAAAGAAGAAGGAGGAAAACTGCTGTGTGGTCCCAACATGGTGCACTCTGGGTGCTGTGTGCAGAGGAGGGACAGCCCCCATGTGTGGTGAGATGAGCAGGAATATTGAAGTCACACACGCCTATTTTTAATTCATATATGAACTGTGTGACTCACAAAGAGCTATTTAATCCCCTTGACCTTTGTCTATAAAATGTCCAAAAATAGCTGCTGGCTTGGGTGG
This sequence comes from Thryonomys swinderianus, assembly GCA_004025085.1. Lineage (NCBI taxonomy): Eukaryota > Metazoa > Chordata > Mammalia > Rodentia > Thryonomyidae > Thryonomys > Thryonomys swinderianus. Next base: position 31,931 of record PVIC010015576.1, read on the forward strand.
GTAAGAGATGATCATTTCTAAACCTCTGGCAGGTTGCAGCCAGGCAGTAGGCATTAGGTGAGCGCCAGCTCCCTTCTGCTGAGTATCATCTTTCTTCCAGTGGACCTCTGTGTGTGGCTGTGATAGGGGCTTATGTGAGGCTTTGGGGCCCAGAGAAATAAGAGACTAATCCAGTGTTGATGGTCACAAGGGGAGTGCAAATATTCAGGTAGCTCTAGTAGACTGCACTAAGTCCTGTACTCAAGGAAGAGGCTGGTGACCTGAGAAAACATGGAAATGGCTTTTAAGTCAAACTGTGGATTCAGAAAACTCCTCCATTTTTCATTTTACCAATTTTGGTAGTTATACCAATTATCAAGTGAAGGTGGAAAGTTTAGAGAATTTTTCTATTTTTCTTGAGGCAGGGTCTCGCTTTGTAGTTCAGGCTGGCCCTGAGCTCACTATGGAGCCCAGGAAAGGCTCGAACTCAGCAATCCTCCTGCCTCTGCCTCCTGAGTGCTGGGATTACAGGTGTGAGCCACCACACACCAGGCACTGTGGTGTGTGTTACTGATTGCTGGTGAGCTTATGTGGTTACCAGAGATCGAACTAGGAACCTTGTGCTTGCTAGGCAAGCTCCAGAACCACTGAGCTAAATCTCCATTGCTGAAGAGGACAACTTTATAGGGACAAAGTATTGTAAAAAATTAAGTCATTCCTGAGAAGATTATTTGCATATATCAAGACCCAGAGGCAACAAAACTGACATCTAAGAGCTGAAGGACATTGCAATTCAAGGTCATCCTTCAAGGCTTTGTCTCTCAAGGTGTAGGACTGAGTCCTCCTTGACAGGTCTTATTTGCACTGCCCTGCAAATAATGTACAATAGAAAGAGTTCCAGTCTACAGGCACATACAGTTCAGGCACATACAGTTGTTTTTAAATGTATTACTATGTCTTCAGTAAAAAGCAAGATATTTCAGTTTAACCCTTTTTGGGTTCCCAGAGCATATGCAGCAACAAAAATTAGCATGTGGCATCCTTGGCACATACATCCAGCTGTCTTTCCTTCTGGGACTTACAGCACAGCAGCAGTGAGAAGATGCTCTTGTGTGCAGCAGAAGGGAGCCTCAGCATCCATCTGGGCTGGTTCAACCTCTGTAGAAATCTGTTCCACCGTGCTTGGGTCAACTAAGGCTACACAACAACGACTGAAAGTGCACACTAGGAGTCTGTGTCGTGTCTTTGAAAGCCACACTCGTAGGTCTAAATTACATTTCTGTTTGAAACATTTTATTTAAAGTAGTTTCTGAAGAGGAAGTTGGTACAGCGTTAATAAACCTACACTCACTGAATGCTGTGACTATAAAATAGAAAATAAATATCATGTTCGACACCCACTTTAACTTCTTAGCAAAGTAATGCAGGTGGGAGGGGGCTGCTTTAGTCCAAGCCAAATCCCACGCTATGCCTTGGATACATGTTGATGGCATCTCAGCATAAAGGGGTTTATAGTCTTGCTAAGGTACAGTGAGTGCTTCAGTTATATAGTTGGAGATTTAAAAAGAACTGAGGATGAGAAGGTCTTGTATTCCTGCATGAGGCTCTGGTAGCTGGAGACCCGGCAGATTCAGCCTTCCTTCCATGGAGTCATCAGCAGGCAGCTTCGTAGAGTTTTCTAAATATCTGTGACTTTATTTATTTATTTATTTTTTGGTCAAGACAGGAACAGTTTCCATGTAATGTTGTTTGGATGAAATAGTGAAATTTCAGAAGGAATTCTTTTCAACTTCAAGATTAAGTTTTGTGAGGGTTGATACCATTGAGTTTAATGAAGGGGCATCAATGCTGATTTAATTTGTTGTAGAGAACAAAATTGGAAAAGTATTCCTGATTTCCAACAAGAAATTTCTATTAACATTTCATGTATAACTTTCGGTATTTGTCTCTGTGGAGATACCATGAGATGAAAATAGGAGCTTTGGGAGCTCTAATTTTTTACACTTGCAACATTCCATGAGCTGGTTCTCAAGTCATCGAGCATGGGATATAAAAAAATTTTTTTTTGAGACAGGGTCTCGCTTTGTAGTTAAGGCTGGTTCTGAGCTCACTATGTAGCCCAGGCAAGCCTAGAACTCAGCAATCCTCCTGTCTCTGCCTCCCGAGTGCTGGGATGACAGGCGTGAGCCACCATCCCCAGCACTGTGGTATGTGGTATTGATTGCTGGTGGGCATGAGTCTCCACGCCCAACATTGTATGTGGTCACTGGGGATTGAACTCAGGACCTTGTGTTTGCGAGGCAGGCGCCGGGAACTGCTGAGCTAACTCTCTGGCCCAGGATATAAATTTTTAACTTCACTTATAGTCCCTAAAACTTGAAAATTCATCCCATGTCAACTCCCCGCTGCTGCTGCTCAGCAAACCTCAACCTGAGAAGCTCTGTTCAAGTAGTAAATATGGAGTCACCTCCTCACAGAACCTGTAGGAATCAATTGAAATCCATGATGGACACGCAGAGTCCATTGTTAATTTCATTCCGCTATAGCAAGCCCCAGTCAGCCACATGGCAGCCCATCAGTCTCCTCTGGGAAGCACTAATTAAGGGCAGCATCACAGAGCACCCCATGATTACTACTGAACAGTCCCTACCTGTGAAGATTTCCTGTGTGAGCGGATGGGCCCCTAGTTTTACTTCAAGAACATGGCTCCAGATAGCCACAGCCAAAAGTGCTCTGACTCGTCACCCATTGGTGGGTGTCAACTGAGATGAATCACGCACTAGCTCAGGCCAGGAGTTGTGCTCTAGAAATTCAGGATTGTGTCAAAGCACAGCAGTGTGTACTCCACTCACTCCAAAGACCTGATAATCCCCTACATTGCATTTGGGGAATCACAGACCCGCTTTACAGCATCATACTGGATAAAAATTACTTCCACTCTCTACCTGTTTTCTTCTTGCTTTTCAGTAGGAAACGGGCTGGTGATGCTAATTGTGTTCCTGACAAACTGCATCCATTGAATTTGCTGTGAGTGATCTCAAAATAATAGGAGTTTTAAGAAAAACAAGCCAAGAATTCTTGATGCTTTTGGTTTTTGCCTTTGGGTCTCTTGTATTTGTGTTTTGTGGA
>PVIC010015577.1:0-35024 GCA_004025085.1 Thryonomys swinderianus
TATTTGTATAGATTCGGCAAGACATGGTTATACAAATCCCAGAGTGCAACAATCTCAGTTAAGGAACCATTAGAAATGACTGCAAAAGGGCTGGTGATGTAGGTTAGCAGGACAGTTCCTACTTTTCAAGCTTGAGGCCCTGGGTTAAATTGCCAGCACACACAGAGACACACACCAGAAAATGGCTGGAAATGATTTGGTTCTTGACTCATGCTGGTCAAGGAAACTAGTTTATGGATATAGAGACTGACTCTTGTTTAAATCTGACATTAGTTCCTAGCTCATTTTTGATAATATAGAACCCAAACAGAATGGACCAAAGTCTAAATGGACAAAGTCTTTGTCCTGTCTTGTAGGAACTATCATGTTATCACAAATGAACTCTGTTCATTCTCACCTAGACCTTATGAACAGAAATTTTATTTCTCTAATTAGCAGAAAGGGGATTGCAATTTTCCTTATAGTCCTGAAAGACATTATTAAACACACGGGCAATAATCAGGTTGAAACTACGGATATCTTTCCATATTTTCCAAATAAATTGAAGTTCAGTTCTATGATGTTTATAGTGAAACACTGTGATGCATTACAATAATCAAACTTTTTTTTTTTTTTTGAGACAGGGTCTCACTTTGTGGTTCAGGCTGGCCCTGAGCTCGCGATGTAATCCAGACAACCCTCGAACTCAGCAATCCTCCTGCCTCTGCCCCTGCCTCCTGAGTTCTGGGATTACAGGCATGAGCCACCATGCCCAGCACTATGGTGAGTGGTACTAATTACTGGTGGGTGTGAGTCACCATGCCTGGTATTGTTACATGTAGTTACCAGAGATCGAACCAGGGACATTGCCCTTGCTAGGCAGGTGCAGGAACCACTGAGCTAAATCTCTAGCCCCAAACTCTCTTAATTATGAAATTCTCTTGCCATTAATACTCACTATTTTATACCTGGGCTCATAGTTCTGACATGGCCAAAGGCTTAAAAGGAAAACACCCTGAATCCAGCAATTCACAGGACTATCATTCTAAGAATCAGTTCTTTCAAAATTGAGTCTTGTGAAACAGAAAATACTCAAAGGGAAATATGGTGGAGGAGTGAGTAATGAGGGGTAAAGAGAAAATATGACGGTAATTTTAAAAAGGGAAAGAAAACTTATGTATTTAGGGGGTGGGGATTTGTGGGGTGGGTAGGAGAACAAGAAAAATTGGGAATTAAGTCATGTCATATACTGGTACAAATTCCCAATATTGAGTGTTATCATGATGTGCATATATCATGTACCAATAAAGATAAAACTTAATAAAATTTTTTAAAACAATTGAGTTTTCAAGGAAATATATGTTTTTCAAAATAACTATCCATGGATCACTAAACCAGGATATGTAACATCCTCTTTTGCCACAGGCTGGAAAGATTTTAATTTTGTAGAAGGAACTTGTGACAGTGGTGAAGTTAATAGGGTTCTACTTAAGAAATAACTGGACATTTCTCTTGCTTTATGAGGTAATAATTTTACTCCCTACTGAATAAAGACTGGAAAAAAACTGGAGTCCTGCCAGAGACACAACCTCTACTATATCAGATAGTGCCTTTACATTTTTCTTAACTGCCTCCCTGAGGTCATGTGGCTGATTATAGGGAAAGCTTTTCTGATAACTTTTCCTGAAAAATTACATTAAACAAATATCAGCCTACTAATGTAAATGTATGGTGCTTGGTCTTCAGAATTATGATTTATGTAGCTAATGTTCAGCTTCCAAAACTCACTGCCCCCTTATTAGTGTACTGTATCATTCTTTCCTATGTAAACAACCCAGGAAACATTTAAGTAATTTATACTATTGTCTGCACACTAATACAGGAAATTTTATGGGAAGCTCAGGATTCCTTGCATAAAAAAAGAAAGTCTCTGTTAAAAAGAAGGGGATTACTGTGTCTTTGGTGTTGCTCAAAATAAATAAGCATTATAAAGAAATATTTCAAAACGCAGTGAATTGAGGTATATACAAATACATAGCCTACCCAACTGCCAGTTCTAAGAGACATTTAGAAAATCTGCTATTGGATATATCTCCCACTTATCTTACTTCAAAACAGTTAAAGTGACCACATAATAAAAATCCTTGGGCCGGAGATTTAGCTTAGTGGTTCTGGCGCCTGCCTCGCAAGTGCAAGGTCCTGAGTTCGATCCTGGTAACCACCTACAATACTGGGCGTCCTGACTCATGCCCACCAGCCATCAATACCACATACCACAGTGTTGGGCGTGGTGGCTCACGCCTGTAATCCCAGCTCTCGGGAGGCAGAGGCAGGAGGATTACTGAGTTCCAGGCTTGGCTGAGCTACATAGTGAGCTGAGGTCCAGCCTGAACTACAAAGCAAGACCCCGTCTCAAAAAAAAAAAAAAAAAAAAAAAAAAAAAAAAAAAAAAAAAAAAAAAAAAAAAAAAAAAAAGAATCCTCATAATCCATAAGCAAACCTTATAAGAGTATAAGTAAAGTCACACATTCAATAAACCCAATAATCAAGTCAGTTCCTTGGAAAAACCATATTCTGTGCTTTGAAAATTCTCACCTTGAGAACCTTGTTGAATTGCTAGCTTCAGTTTTCTAATTTAAGTTGTTGCCCATGACCTAAGAAAGACTGGCACCAAGTTTCTGAAATAGCAAAAGATTCCTTCTCTAAAGGGAAGCTATCTTATACGTAGGTGTCCCTTCAGGCTCAGAATTTAAAAACCAACTCATTTGAACCAGGCTATATCTGAGATTAAAATAAGTGCTAAAATTTTTCAATATGAGTTAATTTGGCCCACAAGGATATTCTATGGGTAATCATGAGTTTCTAATTATACTACTGTGCTTTGAATTTGCTGATTGACACGGATTTAAAATTTATCATAGTTTTAACTCATTTGCCCTATTTAATAGGTTGGGGGTTGATATTATTATCCTCCTACATGTCTAAATGCTTGGTGCTGCTGCAAGGTGGAGCAGCTGCACCAGAAACACACGACGCTTCATTCAAGCCCGTTATCTTTGTGCTGCTAGAGACTGTTCCTCCAGTGCTCGCTCTCACCTAGATGGGTGAGGGCTCGGTCTATATCACACGGCTGCAAACAAGTGAGGCACGATCATCCCAACACTTCTCTGGACTCACAGAGGATGCTCCCAGAGCACAGCAGCAGGTCCTTCCTCCTTCAGCCCATTGCCTCCTCATTTTGGAGCAGGAAAGAGTGCTGGGAGAGCCCGTTCCCTCCTACTGTCCTCCAAGCTACCACTGTCCTTACTGCTGTGAAGTCCCGGACAGTTGACAGAACTAGGCCAGATCAAGAAAGTAGGAGCGTCACCTTTCACCCGCTATCCTGACTTCCCAGGCCAACACAAAACTTCTTTCATCTCTCTTACTCAAAACTCTTCCTGAATTTCAGTTCACGGAAGGGAGATGCTGAAACTGAAGAAGAAATGATATCTGGTCTCCGGAAAGAGGGTTATTGCTTTTTACGTGTGACAAAAAGGAGTGTAAAAGGAAGATACGATGACAGTTTTATATGTCAGTCTGGCTGTGCTAGGATAGTTGTTCAGCCCGATACCACGAAAGATGTTGCTCTGAAAGTATTTTGTAGGTGATTAACCTCCACAGCTACTCGGCCCTTCAGTAAAAGAGGCCTCTCTGGGTAAAACGCACAGGCCTCATCTAGTCAGCTGCATGTTTTAACAAGACTGAGATTTCCTACAGTGCTGGGGGCTTCTGAACTGGACTATAACAATACTGAGTTTCCAGCCTGAAACATCCTACAGATTCTAAACTCCAGACAGCCCTACCAACTTCAGAGATATTCATGCACAATAATTTGAAAGAATATTGCATTCCTTAAAATAAATCTTTTTTGTGTGCAAACAGATATAAAAGAGTGCTATTGGTTCTGTTTTTCTAGAGAACCCTGACTGATAATAAATGCCACTACCAATTTTATTACATATCAACCATCTGTCCGAACTGTAATCAACAAATTACATGCAGTCCCCCAGTTGAGTAAATAAAACTTACGGTAGCCAAATCCAAAGAGGAGCCTGATGTGTGCTTTTCACATCTCACCTGCACTCCCCTATACTGCTCCAAATATCTGAGTCGCCGCCTCCCATCCGTCCTCAGGAAAGCCTGCTGGATATAGCGACCTACCGTAAGTGCCATTTCTCCCCTAGGGCAGGAGGGCAAGTACAGCAAACCGCGAACAAGTGAACAACAGTCCGCAAGAGTCTGAGACCCACTATAAAAATGGAAAAGGAAACTCCCGATAGTCTCCTATAAAACACAATATTCAAGAATGAAAAATAAAAAGCAAACATTGTGTACTGATAAATATTTAAAAGAACAGAAAAAAACTGCTCCACAGATTTCATTTAAGGTATGTAATTTCACACTTTCTAGATGGAGAAAAATAGGACTAATGTAAAATGTTATATAAGAAAGGAAGCACTTTGCAATTTATACATTCTCTGAGGTCAATTCCCATAAATTCTAAGAAAAGTAAGAATCCTAGGAACTAGTTAGAGAGTAAACCAAAGAGGTGGAGTGGTTCACAGGCCATTAAACATTTGCCTGGAGCATAAACCACATTTTACTTTATTCCGGAGAGAATATAGCCCGGATAAAAGATGCATGTGAAATATTTAAAAATCAACACCATAATTGGAATATGTTTTGGAGCATTTCTTCAAAGAAATGTAGACGTATTTTACTTCTGATCAGCCTAATACAGGCTTTGAAGCTCCAGGCAGAGTCAGCTTCACAGTTGCTTCCTAAGTATAAGACGCCATTTCCAGCAGCAGACATCGTCACGTCAATGACCATGACAAAACACATCACGACAGCACTGACAATTAGAAAAACACACACTGTTTATTGAGATTATTTTGTGTACTATATTTCATTTTTAAGTTTCTACCAATCAAGTCTAAACTCCAATTTAAAAGTGGGGAAAGGATATTAGAATATATAAAGTATGTACATAAAGTCTATACAACTGGCAATATTAGAGGGAAATAATTTTAACTTTTCTAATAAACAGAGTACTATGAATTAAAATAAGACTCTATTTATATAACGTGCTGTGCTTTAGATCTAAAATCCTCCCCCTCCAGAAAAAATGTCTTATTTGTTCAGACGTCAGACTTTTGGGAAGTGGTTGGATAATGGAGGCACTATTCTCATCAGCGAAATGATCTGTTGATGACGTCATAGCTGAAGGTGTGGTTCAGAGGTAGGGCATGCTTGTAAGAGACATGAAAGCACAAATGTAACTAAACCGCACTAAATAAATATGCATTATTATTTTAGCCCATTCATATCATGGAATACTGTACAGGATTTCTCAAAATGTTTGATAAATGTAAATATTAATAATGAGTTTTAGAAAGCATGACAGATATTGTGAAGTAATAAATATTGAAAAGGAAATGGGGCTTCAGGGAAAGTAATGAGGGGAAAGAAAAAATGTGATGGTCAAAAAAGGAAACAAAGCTTATGTATATAGGGGCGGGGAGTTGTAGGGTGGGTAGAGGAAGGGGGAAAAAATGAGAATTAATGAATGAACACCAGCCCACAAGAGTTTGAGACCCACCATAAAAATGAAAAAGGGAAGGCCCTGATAGTCTCAAATTAGCACAGCCAGTATGGAAATGAGGGCGGAGATTCCCTAAATGTCATGTGCTGGTACAAATTCTCAGTGTTGAGCATGATTATAATGTTTATATATAATGTACCAATAAAGATTCAAATTAAAAAAATCTTCAAATGGAAATTCAGAAGATTTTTATTATCTCAATGATTTTAACTGAACAAAATACTTAATTTTCCCTGAACTTCAATTTCATTTTTCCTTTTTATTTTTAAAATTTTTATTTTAATGTAACACAAGTCAAAATTAATTAAAAAGTTTTAAAAACACTCTGGACAAAAGAAAACAAAATCTTCTTACTGACCAAAATAAAACAAAATCTCATGACAAATAGAGAATAATAATGCTTGATATACTGTGTGTCAAGATCTTAAAATAACCACAATGTTACTGAGAGTACAATTTATAGACAAAAAAGATTCCCTCTTAACCAAAGAAACAAACAAATGAAAGGATAAAACTTTTGTTTCAGTGAACTGAGAATCTAGTAGTATAAATAAAATAAATTAGCATGTTTCTTAGAGTAGATTTGGAACAATGTAATAGATTTATTGGGGAAATTTTTGAACTTTTTCCTATTCCTAATTTATTTCTCTGGACATTATAGAAGTGCAAATTAAAACTACACTGAGATACCATCTTATCCAGGAAAGAATGGCTATTATCAGAACAATCATATGTAGTAACAACAAGTGCTGGTGAGAATGTGAGGATAATGAAACTTCTGTATTACTGGTGGAAATGTAAATAGCATGACCAGTATGGAAATGAGGGTGGAAATTCCATAAAAGCTTAAAAATAGAAATTCCATTCTACACAGTTCTCCCTCTCCCAGATATCTTTCTAAAAGTACTGAAGTCATTATATCACTTGGATATATAAATGCCCAAGTTTATAGAAGCACAACTAATGATAGCTATATCTTGGAAATAGCCCATGAGTTCATCAACAGATGAAAAAATAAAAGAAGTATTTATATATGATGAAGTACTATTCTGACATTTAAAGATAAACTGGGGCAAACATAACAAATGCAGGCAATTTGAGAACACAATGTTAAGTGAAATATTTTATTATCTTTGAAATAAGAAAGTTGGAGGGAATAATGTCCAAGATTTCATTCCAATCTCTAATTCCAAGGGCAATGTATTGATTAACCTAGGAAGCTTCCTTCATTGTTAAAAATTTCCAACACTTTCAGTTTTCAATCATATTTTTGATTAATCCACCAAGAGAAGCCCTTAAATCTACAGACCAGTTTGAACAGCTGGGAAAGGACAGCTCCTTTGAGCTATACTGTGAAGGTAAATTTAAGTTTCTCTTCAAATCACATGGTACCTTCTTACAAATGGACACTGGTGTTGCTACATAAATTTAGCTGTTATCCAGTCACAGCATCACAAAAATAGCTTAAAAGAGTTTATATCAGTCAGGGTTTTCCAGAAATACAGAAGCAATAGAACACAGATGAGTGGGTGGGTAGATAAGACAGACATAGACAAAAAAGACTTGCCTTAGGTGAGTGTACGGTAACAAGTTCAAAATATGTTGAGTATGCCAGCAGCCTGGAAACTACAGCAAGAGTTTACATTGCAGTCTTGTGGCAAAATTTCTTCCTTTTCTATGAAACTTATATTTGTTTTTAAGAATTCCAATTGATTAAAGGAGGCCTCCACATAGTCTCTATAGTAATTTCCTTTTCCTAAAGTGATCTGATTAAAAACATAACATCTAGATGAGTATTTGGTTAGAAAACCAGGTGTCATGGTTCAGCCAAATGAATAATATGAATGCCGATACCAGGTTATAATCAGTCTTAAATAATAAAATCAAATCATACTCAGATTTGCAAGTAAAGAATGAAAAAGGCCAGGCATGGTGGATCACACCTATAATCCCAGCACTCAGGGGGCAGAGGCAGGAGGACCACTAAGTTCAAGGCTTGCCTGGGCTCTATAGTGAGCTCAGGGCCCACCTGAACTACACAGTGAGACCCTGTCTCAAAAAAAAAAAAAAAATGGAGCCGGGCGTGGTGCCTCATGCCTGTAATCCCAGCACTCGGGAGGCAGAGACAGGAGGATTGCTGAGTTCGAGGCTTGCCTAGGCTACATGGTGAGCTCAGAGCCAGCCTGAACTACAAAGTGAGACCCTGTCTCAAAGAAAAAAAAAGGAAAGGACTGAAGAAAAGTAGAAAGGAAAGCAATTTTGAAAAATTAGACAACTCCCAAGGAAGCATAATTTAGTTATAATAGTGTAATGGAACATGAGACTAAAGATTTAGTGGTGGAAGAGTTAGGCTTGTACTTTACTCATTCTGAAGAGCAGGTTTTCTCTATGCTGAGGAAAGGGGAAGACACCACAGAGAAAGATGGGAAACAGAGAAGGAAAAAGAAAGATAAATGGTCTCCTGAAATTATATTTGATGTCCGACCCAGAGAACTATTTCCTGTAGCCTTGACTAGCTCCTTCTAGGTTGCCAGCGTGTGACCTAAGTGAGAGTAATACACACTGACCTTATTCCTGGGAAGATTCAGGGTTTCAAGGCTGGAAGTGTAGCTCCGGATTAGAACACTTACCTGGCATGCACAAGGCCCTGGGTTTGAACCTCAGTACTAGAAAACTCTATAATATAAACCTCATCAGTTTAATTGTAAAGATAATTACTTTCTGTAATCACCATTTATATTTCAGACACTGATAAATTGTCATTTGGGTTTTGAATCCTAGGGAATGATTAGAAATATGCTTTCTCACTTCTATCTGTTTAGTATTGAGTGATTTTGTACAACCTTGGCTTACCATCAAAATATATTCTGACTCTATATTTAATAATTTGCCAGTAGAATACCTCCATTCATGTGCATAACCAACCTTTCAAACCAGTTATTGAATGCCTACCATTTCACTAGACAAGGAAAAACACTTAAAATCTCAGAATAAATCCTGCTTTCTTCTCCTGTCTACTCTACTTCACATATAATCAGACTTCCTATCCACTACCAAAATGATTGATTATTGATGAGCATGTTTTCTCTTTTATAGTAGACTCCTAAATCTCCCACTTCTAAATCTTCCTACTTTATCTATGCTAAGAAACTCTTCAAAAAGCCTAGCTCATACATTTCACTTACTACTCAAAAAAATTTTTCACTGTTCCTTTCTCCTACAGAATCAAATTCACATTCCTCAGGAAATTCAAAAGATTTTCCTCTCTAGACCTACCCCCCATCCTTCCATTTAATGCATATTCTAGTTTGAATAAATTCTGAGATTATTTTAGTGAAATGATTTTGCTGAAGCTGTTTTCCTACCGGAAGACTCCCCAATAATTGTCATTCATATGTAAGTTAGTGATTTTTCTAATACAAATGGAAGAAATACAGCTAACTCTATCCTAGCAAAGAAAGCAAAATTAGTGGTTTGTGTAGTGGAAAATTTCAGAAATACTAAACACTCACAGATCTTGGCAGGACGGCACCTAGGTTCTCAAGCTACCTGATTAAGACTCACCCTCCATTTCTCACTTTCGATTTTTTTTTAGATGAACTTTACCTCCAGGCACATTTCCCACATGTGAGAGATGATCAGCAAAATTATTAGATAAAGTGACAACAAAGACATAAATGTAAGTATATAAACAGATAAATACTTATAAGCAGAGTCTTCCCTCTGCTTGTGTGTGTAGTCACTTTGCAGGCCCCTGAAATTCTTTTCCACTCTCTTCTATCCTTCAGCAGAGGCACATTAAGTCCATACATTTGCTCTAACTGTTCTTTGCTTCATTACATCTATATACCTGTACTCTTGAACCAATATGCCTACTTTAGAAAGTCATTTTTTAAGAAGAATGAGCACTATTTAAAATGCAGGCTAGAACACTGAAAATGATCTGAATTCTTAGAAACATGACTTACCAAGACAATTGCTGTTATTTATTTCTGTAGTGTGTTTTTTCCTAGTTGAATTCATAAGAGGTTAGTCCACATGGAAACTCTCATGGTGTGGTTTGGTTATTTTGGAGAAAGACATTTGTAAAAATCATGATGACAATGCAAACCAAAAAATACAAGCCCTACATATAGTTCACTGACATTGTAGAGAGTTAGTACATGATGTAAGTAAATGTTTTTCCATGACCAATCAATAAAAATTTAGTATGAAGACCCTAGATTTGACTATCCTTTCACTGTTTTTTATCTGCCTTTGGATTTTGGAACTAGAGCCTAAATTCTACCTCAATATCTCATCCTTAATAACTCTCCTGTTCAGCACAAGCCACCCTCTACTGCTTCTCTCCTCTTTCTTGGATTTTGTCTTCCAAGCCATGTTTCCTGCCAGATCAGTGCAAAATAAAGAAGGATTTAATTTCCCTTCTCATGAAATCATATGATGTTTACCTTGGAAAATCTCTTAAATATTTCATAATTTAAGTCTTTATTTATGGTTGATAAAATTAGGCTTGAAAAGGGTAAGAAATTTGCTTATCAGTTGTTACCTAGCTAAAGGCAAAGCAAGTAGGACAATCCAGGTTGAGAAACAAAATTACACATAGTACCTGTATTCATAGCTGATGGCGAATGGTTACGAAGAAAGTAAGAACACACTAGTGACAGGAAACCAACCCCAGAGACATTGTGATCAACCTTACCTGCTTCTCCTTTCTTTCCAAACGCTTGTGCTTTTTGCTTCACCTGTGGTTGGTAAGAGTCTTGTGAATGGTTTTCCCCACTGACCTGTGAGTAGAACTGATTGTAGTCCATTGCATAAGCCGGTGAGTTAGCTCTCTGAACTATAGTATTTATTCCTAGTGGGTTCCTACTGAGTTTGAAGGAACATGCAGCCCATTAACTTGGGTCCCTCAGGATTATGAAGAAATGGAAAGTCTCAGCTGGCACGTGATCTATAGAATAACAAGAACTCTTTGTTATTTTAAAAATTCATATTTAGCAAATGTCCATTAATGGCATCATCAATTAGATTACATTCACCAATACAATCCTTATGCTGTAAAATAGTTATTTTACTCCATTTCCTGCGTGGTATCTATGTTTGATTCCCATTATATCTGCAAAGAATGGAAGTAAGGACAATAAAAGTCCAAAAAAGAGGACTTGAGTCAAAATAACATTCTGAGTCACTGGCTTCCTACTCTACACAAATTTTCTGTCAATCAGTAAACTCAACTTTTAAACTTCTTTCTTTGTTTGTCTACTTAAACTTTAGTGTTAAAACTTCATTTAATTCCAGTTATATATAAAATTATTTAAATCAGAGTGTACTAATAGTTTGAAGTAAGATGTTAGATAACCAAGATTTCTTTAGACAATCTTCCTTCAGTGAATTATGCTTTTTTATACAAAAGCTTACAATTTGAATGAGGTTTTACACATATTTTATCGAAAAAGTAACCTGAAAGACATATCAAAGATATAGAATTTCTGATTAGAAAAGACTGATACAGAAGATTCTCAGTTAATTAAGACTGGGTTGAAGTGATCCATTTAATAATGAAACAATGATTGTGGAGTTGACTTTCAGATATTACCAGTTGAATTACCTTGCAAGTGATTACCAAATCTGCTTCAACTCACGCACTAGTTTGGGCCACAGAATTTGCAGAACTTTGCATTGGCTAGTCTTACTTTTGTTGACATGATATTTTCCTATCTATAGAAAGTATGATACCTCCATACAATAGTAGTATGGTGCCTTTTTAAAGTCCCTGCATTATCTTATTCAATGCATCTGGCACCGTGCAACTTTTGCTCTTTTCCAGAGAAAAAACTGACCAAGACAGTTAAATGCTTTGAACTAACTGAGTACATGGGGCAACTGCAATAAGATATCCATAGACACTCACAGAATAAAGCTTCCAAAAGTACTTCAGAAAGTTCAAGAATACAACAAATGTGTTCAAATAGAGGCCAAGGGTCTTCTGAGAGGAATTAACGGCTATGTATCTTTTACTATATTTTTTTTTCTGGTACCAAAGATTGAACTCAGGACCTTATACTTACAAGGCAGGTCCAGTACCACTGAGCTAAATCCCTGCCCCTGCTGGAATAATTTATAAAAGTTAAACATTAGCCATACTTTTCTATCATACTTCGTATACTTACAAGGCAGGTCCAGTACCATACCACTTACAAGGCAAGTCCAGTACCCCTGAGCTAAATCCCTGCCCCTACTGGAATAATTTTTAAAATTTAAACATTAGTCATATTTTTCTATCACACTTCATATATTTTACATATTAGCTATTTCCAAAATGAATCAGATTGTTTGTTTATCCCTAGCCTTGTCAAATTTTATTTCTTTAGAGGTAAGGATAAAGTTTATCATTATTTGAAATGGACTCTTAGCTAAAATAATTGAGTAACCAGTTAATATTACATTGCATGAAATATTCTTTTCAACAGAAGAAAATTTCCCTAAACTAAAGTAGTTCTGTTTATCATAAAGATATAGAGAAGGGAAAAGAAAAAGGAGAAGTATGACAAAGTAAAGAAAGGAAATAATAAATTGATGATAAAAACAAAAAGTGATAACAAAGGTTATGTATATAGGGGATGGGAGTTGTAAGGTAGGCAGAGGAATGGGAAAAAATCAGAATCAAGATATATCATATGCAGGCACAAATTCTCAATGTTGGATGTGATCAAAATGTATACATAAAATGTCTCAATAAACTCAGTTACAAAATAGACACAGATCAGAAGAGTGAAGCAATATGGGTATTTATGGATTAATTTATTCACACTCTGATAAAGTGGTCAAGAAGTATGATGTCTACAAAACCTAAGGAGACCATATGTCCTTGAGAAAAATGTAACTTTTTACTAAGTTCCTAAGTTAAGTGTAATTCTTCCTCCACTGATTTAACTGCTGTATGATACATATACATCTATGTTTTCTCCAAATCACTGGGGGAGGTGACTTTTTATTTTATTCATATAACACCTTATGATACTGCCACATGCATCCAGAACATGAAAACACAGTTTCAAACAACACTAAAATTTCATCTCACTCCAGAATGGTTGCTATCTCAAAATTAGCCAGCAACAAATGCTGGTGAGGCTGTGGAGGAAAAGGAACCTTTCCCCACTGTTGGTGGGAATGTAGACTAGTACAACCTCTATGGAAGTCAGTGTGGAGATTCCTAAAAGAAAAGTAGGATTAGAGGTCCCATTTGACCCTGCTATTGTCCTGGTCAGAATATACACAAAATAATTAAAAGAATCGTATCATAATGACATATGTGCACCCATGTTCATAGCAGCTCAGTTCGTGATAGCTCAGTCTTGGAAACAACCCAAATGCCCATCAATTGGAAACTGGATAAAGAAGATGTGATTTTTCTATAAAATGGAGTATTACTTTGCCTTAAAGAATGTTAAGTTTGAGTCATTTATACTCAAATGGATGTTCCTTCAGGACATACTCATAAGCGAAATAAATAGATCACAAATGTGTAAATATCATGTCTGTTCTCTAATATGAGAAACTGAAGGTGTTAATGAGTTCTAGAATGTATGATGGATATTGTGATATAGAAAATATTCAAAGGAAAGTGTGGTGGAGGAGTGAGTCATGAGAGGTAAAGAAAAGATGTGATGGCAATTTAAAAAAAGAAATAAAGCTTATGTATTCAGGGGTGAGGGGTAGTAGGGTGGATAGGGGAATGGGAAAAATGATAATTAAATCATGTCATATACTGGTACAAATTCCCAATATTGAATGTGATCTTGACCTGTATATACAAAATACCAATAAAGAAATGGGGCAAGAAAAAAGAATACTGACATAAATCAATTCAGGAATGAATATTTAATTTAGCTATGGCTTCAGGCATTTCCGTTCATGCTTTGCTTGCTCCATTACTTGGGGCTAAAGAAAGGCAGAATATCTTGATGGAAGGACACACTGGGTGAAAGCTGCTCAAAAGTAGACATGAAGTAAAGTGTGTTAGAGCCAGAGGAAGAACCATATAGTCCTCGAGGTCCTAACCCATTCATTCCCCAATGACTCACTCCTGCAACTAGAGCTCCTCTACTTTTCATCTCGTCCCAGTGATGCCATCAAATTATTGCACTGATAAAATGAGAGCCTTCGGGTTTAATCACTTTTCCAAATCCCATCATGTACCAAGCCTTTTATACAAGGAGCCCTTTTATGGGACATGACAAATTCAGCCCATATCAGTGAGGGTCTCCACTTTTACTTCATTGTACTTCAAATTTTTGCTTTGGGTTGTTTTGCTTCAGAAATTGCAGAAGTACAAATATGCTATCATCTTCTTTTTCTCTTTATTGTATCTGTTTTTTCACAAGTGACAATTGACTGGTACTCTTTTTCTAAAGTTTATTCACTTAACTCAATTTCTATCAACTATGTCTGATCATTTCCTTTCAAGCAACACAATAGCTTTTCTTATTTCATCCATATTTCCATTCAGTGCTTGCAAGCATAGCAATAATACATCATTTTCTAAATAAAATATTGTTCTGGAAAACTTCACAAAATATTCAGGGTGTATGTGGGGGTAGTATAGTTTTGATAAGTTTGAAAAATACTGTGTTAAAGACGTTTTTCACTATTTTTATTGTAAGTCTTTTCCAAGTCTTTAAACTTTAATGTCTTGTGAAACTCATAAAACAGACTGTAAACCATATAATTCCATATATTGCAACCACATTTTTGTTTCACTTGTTTACTATCATAGCATCATTTCATATAGAAAACAAAATTCTAAGTACAGCTGCAGTTAATTTAGGATTACTAAGTAACACTCTCTGAAATGGCATCATTAATGACTTAACTGTTCTTGCTACTATTGTATTTTTACACTATTCTTTATAGTAAAATATTCATTGTAACATGAAAATTATTTAAAATAACATTAAAAATTAAATACAAATAGAAACCAGAGTTAAAAATTGGACAAATGTAAAAACCATAAGTAAATATATGTTTATATTTATATATAATAAAGTATGTTCTAGAAAAATTCAACCTCACTCAAAGACTAAGGGAGATCAACATTGCCTCTGAACTTTCTAATACTACAATTAGAAAGGGACAATCAGTTATAAGATTTATACTGGATGTCCACATAATCAGAATATAGCATACGTTTTGGCAAAGCTTAATATTTCCAGATCTTCTGAATTGACAGTTTGTCTAATTGGGAGCCTCACAGAAGAGGCAATGTGTGATTTCACACAGTGTTTCCCAACCCCATCTATAAACTAAAAACCATCTGGGGAAGAGTGTTAAGTACTTTTTCCAAGTTCCAACCATAAGGCTACTAAAGTAATATTTTCAACATGATCCCTAGGTGATTCTCTAACCAAGCTGAAGACCAGAATCTGGTCATCCTATTTTGATGGACAATATCCTTAAAAATGTTCACACTAAAACTATGTGAACAGTTACCTTAGTTCTACAATTCATTTTCTCAAAAAACATCCTGTGTCAGTTAAAGATATTCCATTAATATGTTTTCAATTGTTCTTCTATTCGACAGAAGAGGAATGTCTTATAAATAAAATTATGTGGAAACTCCACTGCTCTGAAGCCTGTGATTCCATTATCCAATGGAAGTATTCAATAAAGTCAGTGAATATTTACTTAGAAAATACTCAGCTACAATAAAATACAACTCAGAAGAAAAAAACCTTTCATTTGTAAGCATATTCTCTTCTCTCTAACTCAAAACCACCAACATTAATTGGTGACAGAATTCTCCATCTCTGAAAGCAATATAAACAAACACAGATGTCAAACAGGAAAGAAATTGATAGGATACACAAAATTATCTCAGTTGCCATACAAGGTGACACTGAATATATTAAACAAAAGTTGGAAAGAGAATTTAATTTACAAATCTCACAAGAATATTGGCTTCTTAGTGTAACAGTCATTAAGCTATGAATTTTCCCTCAACAAAGAAACAAGGGAGAATAATCCTAGAGATGTTCACACTCATGTGCAAAACAATAAACAGATCAGAAGGTATCTAATCAATGTTGGAAGAAATGTCAAAATAAAAGCCCAAATTTTCATTTCCTCTAGGCTGCCTGCAATTGCTTAGCTTTGAAATAGAGGAAACTGAGATTGTTTTTTAAAGACATGTCCAACAAACATCCTTAAAGGATTCCAGGAGGTCTGTAACTTGAGGCAGGATGGCTCATCTTGTGTTCCCATGAGTGAAAATGCTAAGAACCTCAAAGATACTGTGCTTCTTAGTCACTTTAAATCCAAAGAGAAGAAAGAAAAAAAAGCCAGCAGTAGTGAAAGGGAAAGGGAAATATAAACTGTGGTTTGGTAAAAGAAAAACTATGTAACAATTAGACACAACATTGAGTGTCCTGACACTGGACAAGCCCAGGAAGGAGATAGTAAACCAGTTTTGACTGTAACATTGTTCAGTAGCACTTGTCAAACTCTAGTTTTACCAGAAGCACTATGAAGCCTTGGAAACCATTTTTCTAAGCCATATTTCCAGAATTTCTGATTCAGTAAGTATGGGACGAGGGCCTACATGTAGAATTTATGTTCTAATGAATTCCAAGTTAATGTTAATTATTTTGGTGTTGGGCTATACTTTAAGAACCTTAGAGTATGATGACAAATTCATATCACTACAGAATCTAGACAAGATTACTAAACTGCTCGAGAATATGCAAGTGAAATACAAATCTGAAACCCCAGTCTTTATGTGAAACCACTTTTCGATATATAACTCTTCTTTTTAAAGTGTTGAAACACCATATGAGATAAACAATGTATATCCACTGACCTGATTAGTTCTTGTTACTGAGTATGAAGTCTCTGTGCCAGATTCATGCAATAGATAGAGAGTTTAGTTTCAGAACTAAGAGATTTAGAATGACACTCTAAAGATAAAGGTTGAGTTCAAAGACTGAAGCTGTTAAAAATAATAAGTAAAAAAGAGGACAAACAGTTAAAAATATAACAGTGTTGTGCCGGGTGTGGTGGCTCATGCCTGTAATCCCAGCACTCGGGAGGCAGAGACAGGAGGATTGCTGAGTTGCAGGCTTGCCTGGGCTACATAGTGAGCTCAGAGCCAGCCTGAACTACAAAGCGAGACCCTGTTTCCAAAAAAAAAAAAAAAAAAAAAAAAAAAAAAAAAAAAAAAAAAAAAAAAAAAAAAAAAAAAAAAAAAAAAAAAAAAAAAAAAAAAAAAAATTATATATATATATATATATATATATAAAACAGTGTCTTACTTTTTCAGTTTACTAGTTTTGTATATTCCCTCATTTAGAGTGCATAATGAGATAAAGGTTTTAGTATTATCTTTGACTTTCCAATAAAAACCTGAGACTCAGAGAGGATGAATGTTTAAAGTAACACTTTATAATACTAACCATCTATAATGTAGATATGAGTTGGGATCCAGAACAGATGGGTTGGGCAAGCAACAAGGTGACCACTTTCAAGAAGTTCCTATGGGGCAGCACTAAATTCAAAGTACTGTGCTTAATAAAATACAATTTCCCATCAAACCCACACATTTCCATTTTACCAATGCCAGCTCTACTCCTGAGAATTCTGATTCTAGGTCAGAAGCCAATAGGAAGGAATGATCATTTTCTCTCACTTTTCGTTCATGTTGAAGAACACCCAAAGAAGATAAGTGTTAATAAGGATTTTACTCTTTTCTACATAAACAAATATTGTGACCATAAACAGAAAAAATAACCAAGTTAATGAAAGAAAGAATTTCAAGAAAGAAAGTTTGTTTTCTAAGTTTTGCCAGTGGACGAAAATCTATTTTATTCCTTAAGGTAACCAGAGAAAAGATGATAGAGTACTTTTGATAAAACATTTTTTGTTCAATAATTTTCAGTTCAGGAACCCATTATTTTCTGCTTAAGCTTTCAGCCTGGAGCATCTGTAGTCTGTAGTGTTCTTAATTCATAACCAGTGGCTCACTGTCCTCTGTTTGGACACCTGACAAAATATATCATACACTACAGCCCAAGGTCTAGGTGACTAATGAAATTTCTTAAGTATGAAGTTTTTAAGGGATAGAAAGGGAAAATGGCCATATTTTTCCAGAGAAAACAACAAAATACTTGTAAAATTTTTCCAAATATGTACAGTTAAAGTAATTCCAGAAGTGTGTGATCACTTAACTGTATATAGTAAGTGAATATACACACATAACAAACCAGCTTCCATTTACTTGATGAAGTAATTCCTTTTCAGATCCCACTCATGCAAATACAGGAAGCAGGAGCTTTAAAATTACACTTACTGCAGAAAGAAGTGATTTGAAGTACATCATGTATCTTCCTAGACCTTAGATTCTCCACTTGACTGAAAGAAGAAAAGCAGGAAGTATTACCATTATTTCCTGGTAACTATGAAAATGCAAAGAAAGAAATGTCAAGCATGACTGCGTGTGTCAGGCCTTCAGTAGTTTTCCAATTTATTTCTATCTACTTCCCATCCTTTACCCAACTGTTCCTGGCTTCCCCTTGTGCTACTAATTCAGGTTAGTGTAAATAAAAGATGTTCATCCTCCTCAACACTGTTGACCTTTGGAGTAGAAAATTTCTTTTCTGAGGAATACATTGGTATCACTGTTCTCTACTTATGAGAGCCAATGAGACTTAAATATACAGACTTAGACAACTGAAAATATCTTCAGACTTTCCCAAGTGTCCCTTGGGGATGGAGCGAAAGGGAATCATCTCCACATAACAACCACAGCTGCAAACACAGCATTATGAAATAGACTCGACATTTGCTTGAATTCTTACTGCTCATGTGAGAAGAAAGAAATAAGTGAGTAGCCTTAAATCTATCTGCTTTAAGTCTTAGTGTTAGAAGGTATAAAATGGGATTGTCAAAGAAATAGATGACCTCTTCATTCAGGTGGATATAATTGAGAAAGACAAAGACAGAAACAAAAGAGGAAATCACATTTCTAAAATCCTTTCATCTTCAAGCAGACTTTTACATTATAGTATCATTAAAAATTAATTCTCTTTCTCTGTCTTTCTTTCCCTCACTCTTTCTTGCTGTCCCCACTTCCTACCTCCCTTCTTTCCTCTCTAACCCTCCCAACACTAAGTGTACGTTTGACTCAATAAATTCTTTTTGGTATCAATACATTAATATAACAGAACCAAAACTAAAAGGTATAGCTTTATTGAGAGCATTTCTGAGGTATGATATTGAAGAGAGAGTATCTTGAATAAACAGATTGTTTTAAACTGAATTCATGACACTATTATATTTTCAACCTCATAGTCTAGAGAGAAGCATTTCAGAGATAAACTATCTTGATATTTTCATTTCAAAGACAGGTAATAAGTGGAATACAACAATTTCCAGGGAACTCCAGACAGATACAGTCTACTTTATGCAACCAGTCACCATTCTCAGGCTTCTGAAAGAGGTTTACTTTATAGTTGTTCTGAGAAGCTGCAGGATTTGTGGTGATGGCACTGCCTACACAGTAAAGATGGATGACCTGATTAATAAATTCAGAAAGGAGCGGATAAGAGGGGAGGACAAGGTGAAGTGCAAAACTAAAATGAGAAGATAACATAGGCAAAGAAAAGCACAGTCCGGTAAGGAGGGAAGAAATAAGCAGATAGGATGCTTCCTTTCCATGTATTGAATATTTGGGTACATTTTATTTCTGAGAAAAAAATGTGGCCGTGAAAATATGAAATATTTTCTTCTACCTAGGATGTATTGCTTCTCTCTCTCATATCTTATTTTTTGGGTAACAAATGTCTGCCAAGATATACAGTATTGATCTACTCTGACTACCATTTATGAGACACATGTCTCTTAGACCCAGCAACAAGGAATGGTCTGTGTGCCAAGGGAACCCAATGTAATAGAAGAGAGAAAAGTGTTGCTATTATTCCTGTATGGATAAGAAAATTGAAGATTAAACAGAGCACTGCTTGTGCTGTGGAACTTGCAGTTAATTTAATCAGACACTCCTGTGGTTCAGGGTCTTAATGAGAAAAAAGCAAGTTCCCTTGATAGCAGAGCTTGTGTGTGTGTGTGTGTTTTTTTTTTTCCCAAGTTAGAGAACTACAGCCCTGAAAAATGCAAAAGAAAATGCACTTTGTGGGAGGGTAAAACTCTGTGTGAAAACGTAACAGCAACACTTCAGGAATATTTAAGAGCCTCACAGTTTATAGGTATTATGCAGTTTCTTTAGAAAATATACATGCAATGCTGTAACCTGAAAGACAGCAGGAAATGCCCTGTAAAACTCTCTATCTGGGTGATCAGGAAGGATAAGAGTTTCTTCCTCCATTGGCCTTAGGGGTAGAAAATCTACCTGTCCACCCAGCCAACCTAGTACTGCTCAGTGTTCCGGAAAAGGACCAATAAATAAATGATGGAGTCCCCAGCTCACAGGCCCAGAGCCACATGATGTGAACACAGAGATTAGGAGAGTGAAGTACGAGAGCAGCACTGGCTGCTCCACCTCTACAGTGTCTCTTCTGGTCTTCTTCCCTCTGTCTTCCTCCTGTTTTTATTCTGTCAGTCAAAGCTTCCCAATGCTTGACCCGTACGTGGCTTCTTGTCATATACTTAAGTGTTGGTATTTGAGTTTAAGAACCATCTGAAGAGCAAAGAGCAAATATCTCAGTCACAGCCATGCCCAGGAACTCTGCAAAAGCAGATCTCGCCTGACCTTTTCCATGTGAGGCTCACTGCCCTCTGCCCTCCAGTCAAGCCTTACAAAGTCCCTTGTGAGAAAGTATCATTAGCAACCAAGTTTGTCAGTGTGACATCTTCACCACCAACAAAAGACAACCAATCCGATGTGCAAAACAAAGAAGGAGTTCTAGAGTTGGGTGAGTTGAATCCGTGCCTTTTGCTTAGTTTACGATCTCCATTTCTTGGGTAAACACTAAAGTACAAATTCATACTGCCTTGATGTTCCTCAGACAACTCCAATGGACAGAACTGCCTTGAATTGTCGCCTGCTAACAGAGGCCACCCAAGCATGGATTTTCCTTGTCAGAGATCGTGCTTAAAATCCTTTTTATGTCTTCAACTATGGGTGACAAGATAGAATTGTTCTTTTGAAATGATGATTTCTCAAATTTCCCCTGAGGAATCTACTATTTACTTAGTGCCTTAGAAATGCTGACATAGGGTCTCAAGACAGACTGAAAGGAAAGCATCAAAGAGAAATAACCAAAGATGTTGACCAGCATAAACAAATGCTTCCTGAATAATCATTCCAGTTGAACAAGGGACTGGGCATCATCCAGTGGAATTGTAGCTCTTCAGGCTTTCAGACACCTTAACAGAAATCTAGTCTAGCCCAAATCTCTGTTTTTATAAAAATATATAAAATTAAAAAATGGTTAGTTACTTCACTCTTGATCAAGTTATATTATCTTCATTTTCTCATTGGCAAGATTTTTTAAATATTTGACATTTTATCTTACTTGAAAGCCACAAACTAGGCCGGTACATCATCATGAATACTGTATCAGTCACTTTTCAAATGCTGAGACAAATACCTGACATACACAACTTAATGAATGAGTTTATTTTGGCTCACAGTTTCAGAGGTTTTAGTTCATGATTGGCTGGCTTCAAGCAGAAACATCTGGGTGCAAGAGTAAAGCAGAGGAAAACTGTTCAATAGTTGACATTTAGAAAGCAGAGCAGAGGGCAAACTCTTGAAATGAACAAATCAAAGAGCAGATATGGTCACCAAGGTCCCCCCACAATGAACCACACAGATATACTTAGAAGTGTGTGTTAATGATCTCTCAAGCCAGCCAAGACTGGCTGTCACACATCTTCACAATACACATGAAATTATTGGATCAGAAGCAAAGGCGTTTATTTCTCACATTAATGAGAGTTGCCAGAGTAGCAGCATTTTATGCCACTTCTCCAAGCCCCAGTTTCCATGAGGAGATTTGAAAAGGACAAGAGGACACCCCCACATACAGCTGATTAAGTTATAGGAGAAGAAGCCTGAGCTTAATTAGGAAACCTAATTCCGTGAAAGACACTAACATAACTGTCCTTTGCTTCATAAAATCATGACCATCAGGAAAAAGAGGTATGATCACAATCGTTCAAAGCAAAGACAGTCAGTGCCTTTGTGTTCAGAAATGTCAGAGACTCATTAAAAATATCCATGCTTTTCTAGGTTGTTTTTGCTTCTAGCAAATTTTCCTACGTGTATAGCATTGGTTAGTCACCCTGATAAATCTCACCACTGAGGCTTGAGCCAAACCACCGGCTTGACTTAGACTACATTTAATTAGAGTTTATATCAATAGGATCTCAGCAGTGGGAAGGGTGAGCCTGCAGGATTTGACTTAGTCATCCTTAGTCATTCTACCTCAGATGTAAGTAGCTAAACAAAGCCCACAAATTTCAGGAGTCTTCTTTAAGAAACAATAGTGATTTTCAAATGTTTTTTTATGGCTCTCTATTTGGTCCAAGGTATTAATCCAGGTACAGCACAATGTATTTGTAGTTACACAGACTCCACTTTGACTTATACAAAAGAAATACAGGAAAACTTTGTCATCTATAGAAGTCCAGGCCAATGTATGAAAACTGAACTGAAAAAAAAGAGGCTAAAGATAACTTCTACTATGGATGACTTCTATAGTAAAGATAACTGCCCTCAGAGTACACATAAATAACAGATCTATTATGTGTCCAGGAAGAGCAGAAGTGGTTTATATACAATTGCAACCTAGAGCTTTGAGGAGGGCTCTTTTTCCACATCCTACAGCTGCATTCTGATCTTGAAGAGGCAAAACAAAGATGGAAAAAGAGTCACCCTGAGTCACCTCTTGGATGACCTAAATTATTCAAGGTCCTCTAGAGAAGTAGAACAAGTAGGATATGTATTTTGGTGGGTGGAGAGAGATGCAGCACAGTTTGAGGGCCTGAGAGTTGGGGAACAAGTAATACAGATTCCAGTCCCAGAAACAGCAGCACTGAGGGAAGGAGAAGCTGTGTCCCAGTTTAATCTGCCAGACAGATAGCCAGAAAATTACCCAATTCCTTGATCTTGTTCTGTGCAGGTGTGGCTGAGACCCAGCCACAAAACAGACAGCTGACTGCTGTATTTCGTTCACCAGTCCAAACACTGATGTCTTCCAGAAACATCCTGAACAGACACATCCAAAATAACATTTCATCGACTTAATGGGATCTCATCACCCAGTCAGGTTGACACACTGTCTCACACTCATGAATAGCACCTACTCTGAATTGTAATATGAGCAAGAACTGAACTTCTTTGTGTATCACAAACTGTTGACTTTTAGCAATAGAACCTATTTATCTCACTTCATATGTGTTTTCAGAGAAACATGCACACATACAAAAATTAAAAGAACTAATTTAGATGTAGTGATAAAATGAAATTCTGTCTAAAAATAAAGTGAGTCTATGATATTTACATGGATCAAGATGCTTAAATTTTGGAAACATAGGGTTTGGTTGGGTAAAGTGACACACACCTATAATTCCAGTACTCAGAAGCCTGAGGTAGGAGGATCTCTACAGTTTGAGACCAGCTAGGGCTACACAATTCAAGGAATTCAAGGCCCACCTGAAAAAGTAACACAAAACAAAACCAAAATGTAATGCTGAATCTAAAAAGCAACATAGAGAGGCTTGATGTGATAAAACTTATACACAATCATCAACTACAACCATCTTTTGTTCCTCAATATTTCCAAAGCAAGTAAAAATGTATGTATTCATGATAATAATCAACTTCAGAATAGTAAAAGGATTCTGGAGCTGGGAAGAGGAACGTGATGTAAAGAGGAAGCATTAGCTATATAAATAATTATATTCTGTTAAAAGCAGAGAGAGACAGAGAGAGAGAGATCTGAGGCAAAATAATATGGCAAAATGCTAATATATATTAAATCGAGGCACAAGATCAATTGTCTTTATATTATTTTTTATGCTTTTCTCTATGTTTAAGATACTCCATAATTAAAAATAATCTCTAAAGCAATATATGGATATTTAGTTATTCCCAGAGGTCTGTCACTATGAACTCCAACAGTTTATCTAATCCATTTGTGTGTGAAAATCTTTGGGGAGAAAGAAGCATAATTTGACTAAAAGCAGGATGTTATAGAATTCTTCCTCTGGGGAAATAACACACAGTAGCTGCCCCAAATGTGTAATCAACAGGGAGTCATCCAATTTTGTTCATCTTTAGCAAATGCAAGGAATCAAGAGCAAAAGTTAACACTCTGGGACTATGTTGTGAAGCCACAGCTTTCCCCAGAGGTCTTCAGGTACAGGAAATAATTAATGGACTAAGATTACCCGTAAGTAATTTTCTCATCTCTAAACAAATTTGCGGAAGTTGATTTCACTTATTAAGCAGAGTGTGACTCAACATAAATTAAAATATTTATTTTTTAATTTTTTATTATTTTATTTTACTTATTTTTTTGAAACAGAGTCTCACTTTGTATTTCAGACTGACCCTGAGCTCACTATGTAGCCCAGACAAACCTCAGCTCAGCAATCTTCATGTCTCTGCTTCTTGAGGGCTGGCACTACAGGCATGAGCCACCACGCCTGGCATTGTGGCACATGGCACTGGTTGCCAGTGCATGTAAGTCACCACACTGAGTATTTTTATATGTGGTTACTGGGGATCAAATCAGATAACTTGTGCTTGCTAGACAGGTGCAAGAACCACTGAGCTAAATCTCCTCCGGCTCTCTTATTTTATTTTTATGTAACCATATTTTCCTTGTATTTAACCATAAACAGATTGAAGTTTACAGTTGATCAAATTTAGGAGTGAAGCAGTAGGTGTCACATCAGCATAGGCTGGTTCCTACCACTTTGTCATGGGGAATTCCCTAATCAATGGAGTTCATAGAAAGCAGAAAATGCCTTGTCTTCTGACCTCTTAAGAGTTTATCTTCAGTTTTTATTTATATGATTAGCAAATACAGACTGCACATATTTGAATCAACTGTTTATAACAATTTCAAGCATGCTTATACCCTTCATAGCATCTAGTGTGATTGTTGCACATGTTAGATATGAAGAACAATTTTTGTTAAGTATCTCAGCAATAAACCATTAAAAATTGATTTAAAAAATCAATATATGTGACTCCTGAATTAAATTTTTTCTTTAAATCCAAAATCTATCCCGTGGCATGTAGCAAGTGTTTTGTGATAGACTAGTCCATTAAAAAAAATCAGCAAGTAAATCCAAATGCCTTATGTAGTACAGAATAAGAATGCATATCTCTCTTTCAAATGATGAGGTCAGAAGTAGAAATCAATCATTCTGTTGAATCTTCTTTTCCTTTTCCTTCCATTCTATAATGAAAATAGACTGATCATTTGCTAACTATCCTCCAGCATAATCATTCCTGAGCTCTATACTCAAAAGGGCAAAAGTTTTCAAAAAGGTTTTCCTGGAAGAACTAGCTAAAAACCAATAGGATATATCACATCCTTCACCTGAGTAAAAAGAAAATGTAGTGACAAGCAGTATACGGTATGTTATTTCAAAACTTATCACGATTATTGCAAGAGGTAAGCCCTTCTCAGGTATTTGTAGCACATTTACTCTGACATATCCATTATTATACAAAGGCAAAACAACACAATGCTTATTAAAGGAATCAAAACACTAACAGAGATTAACAAGCAGGTATAATCTCTGTTCTAATATCTCATACCCAGAAGTCAATTTGATTTATTTTGATTGAAAACAAGGTTAGTGCAGATAATGGATTTAAATATACAAATAATTTTTGTAGCTATGAATTTTAAGCAAAGATTTGCGATCTCTACGTCTACAAATCATGTGGCAACATGACCAAATGTGCTGATTTTAGGTTGGAAAGTGTTATCTCTCTTCTTAAGTCATCAGCAGTTTTCTTTTACCTAGGATAACGTTCTTACTTCTCAGCCAAGCATTCAGCATTCTTCATGTTCCAGTCCTGACTTATGCTATGTGATGAAACCTATATCTTATTTCATCTCATCATTTGTCCTATAATTTT
Source organism: Thryonomys swinderianus (assembly GCA_004025085.1). Taxonomy (NCBI): domain Eukaryota; kingdom Metazoa; phylum Chordata; class Mammalia; order Rodentia; family Thryonomyidae; genus Thryonomys; species Thryonomys swinderianus. The sequence goes on from PVIC010015577.1 coordinate 25,740, forward strand.
AACATCCAATCTACCTGACAAACCAGGAATAGACCAAATTTTACTTCTTATTGGTGGCTTTCCTTACCTGAAATTCTCTTTCAAATCTTATTTTATCAATCAAAGTTCTATACATCCTTTTAGCTCCAGTTCAGATATTGCCTCTTCTATGAAACTTTCCCTAATTCCTCTTTACAAATTAAATATCCTTCTGCAGAAACACAGAAAAATTCCTTGCACTCTGTTTTAACAGTATGTCTTGTGTAACTGAAGGTGCTTTGAATGTCTTTTTCTCTTACTATATTACATACTTCCTGTGGCAGGATCCATGTTCCAGTGGTTAACACATTATTTGACACTCAGTGGACCAGTGAATATTTGTTCTGTGATTAAATGAACACATGAGAGTAGAGAGTTCTTTAGTCTGCATTTTAACTTGTGATTTCATAATACATAGAGAGTCCAATAAGCTATAAAATCATTACAAGCAAGATGAATAGGAAGATGAGTAGCCTACAGAGTGCATATTTAACCAAGGAAGAACTGAATAGAGATGTGAGAGCCAAACTTCAGTGTAAAATTCACACTACACTGCCATACAAAGGGAAGAAAACTCATCTGGGGGCTGTTGAACTAGAATTCATATTTTCACTCCACCACTTAACTCAGCTGGATCCGTTTCCTCATCTACCTAATGGAAGCAGAAATCTTTACCTGTCACTACTGTTTTAAGGACAAATAAGATAATGAGCAGAGGAGCAGGGACACGATTATTAGATTATTTACTTGTGTGTTTTGCCTGTGTAACTGTAAAATCAGCTCAAGGAAGTCATGAACACCAGAGGAGAGTGAATAGGATCAGTCTTTGGATTTTAAGTTCCTTTCTATTCAGCAAGGAACAGAAGGAAGTCATGTGTACTCTGAGATTTGTGATAATGTGTAGTGAATGGAAACAAACTTGCCCCACCCCCCGCCAAGCTTGCCTTGCTTATGAGACAGGAAGTTTCAGGCTACTCAATGGAGGACACAACAGAAGTCAATTAGGTGCTATTACACAGGCAAAACAGAGCCACCCACAAAGACTCAGGGGTAACTCAGTTGCAAAGAATGGAGAGAACCAGTAGATAGATGTTTTTTAGGACTAGAGACCAAAAACAGGTTTGAGCTCACTGCTCAGGAGTCAGCAAGATCCCAGTGAAGAAATGATTGGGATGGGAGTCTGAAGCAGAAAGAGCCTTGAGTTTCTCACCTGTGTCTGAGAAATAACAAAAAAGACATGTGTTCTTCCAGGGATGTGGAAGCCAATGAAACTGCCCATGAAGTTTCAGTTCTAAGTTCAAGAGGGAGACAGATCATATCCTCTGTAAACTGCCAAATGCCAGATGAAATACCAAAAAGCCACACCCCAAACCCTTCAGAATGGGAGCAAGGCACAGGAAACAGGACCTTCCTGGTGAGTGCCAACCGGCTCAGGGAGGCTGATGGATGAGATCAAGTTTGATATCTATTCCATCCTTCCCCAGCACAGAACAAATAAAGCCCCAGGGAAGGAAGGAAGGGAGGGCAAGACTGAACCGAACTGATTGAGATTATGTTTCTGATACCCGAGAGGATGAGATTTCATAATGAAAATTGTGATTAGAATTCCATTTCAAAAGAACTAGGGATTTTCACGGCTTCCCTCCTGTGGATACGTAGACCTGGGTTTTCCTTACACGAAATATCAGGTCTGGATTTTACAGGGAGTGTTTAGTGAACTTCGTGGCTGCCTCCCTGCTCTTGTCTTCTAGATTAACACCATCAGAATTTTGAATGGAATCTAGTATTTTGTACTGGGTACAGGAGTTGACAAACTTTTCCTATAAAGGTGGATAGTAAATATTTCGAGTTTACAGGCCACAGTTTCTATGGAAACTATTGCACTCTGCTCTTGTGTTGAACACTAAATAGAAGCCATACCAATAAATAAACAAGTAAGGATGGTCATGTTCCAATAAAAATCTAAAATGAGCTGGATTTGGACTGAAGTCCATAATTTGCTAACCCTCCCCCAGGCATAGAGGAAGGGAAAGAAGTTTCAAAGGGTTACTTAAATAATTATGAGATAATATAGCCCTGAGCTAAGATGGCAAGTGTAAGAGTAGTAAAGCATAAATTAATTAGGGAAGAGGAGGCAAGCTGCAACAGAAAAAAAGGATGGTGAAGAATTCAAAGACAATAATGAAAGGATAAGGTCTTACTTCTAAAAATGGAGTAGTTAGAGAGAATTTAGAATCCCTAAAGGAAAGAGGATATAAATATCTTCCTTATCATGAAAAGTCTTAATACCTTAAAAAAAAAAGGAGAACTCAAAGGCAGAAAGAACATGAGAAAAATGACTCTTCTTGTAGGTTCAAGCTCCAAAATGTTAGCAGTCATAATAGTATAATGTAATATTTCACAAGGGTTGACTTGATTCAGTGTGTGAAGTTACAGCTAAGAATCATCAAAAGGGCTCACAGGCAATTTGTTAAACCCAAATGGGTTCTTTATCTTATTTCCACTCTCCTGGGCCTTAGACAAGAAACCTTACCTTCCCAGGGCAGATATCAAACAGAGACAGCATCTTATGTCAGAGAGCACAAGGAATTTTTCCATGTTAGGCCGTCTCCAGGAGGCCCATGACACCTAGGTCTCCCCAACCTATTTGACGTAGTGAGTCACCTCTTCCATTTCCTACTCACTGTCAGCCTGGCCCGGGTACAGCCTTCTGGTGGCACTGCCAGCAGCCTCTCCTTTGCGAGTCATAACAAAGCATTCACCCTGCACCCACGCATGTGTCACTGTGCTGTACCATACCAACAACACCATTTTTAAATCTTATAGAATAAGCAGTGGCAGGAGGAGGAAACTTCCAATTCTGATTTCCCTCTATTCATATGTCAGCCAAACACTCGGCCCCACACACAGCCTACACAACAGAGTACTTGCCTGAACATTCCCAAGCAGTTTCCCAAAGCAGAAGCAAACATTTTGTGAGAAAATCGAGGAAAGGAATTTGCCATTAAATTATCATGACACATGTGTTTTTTTTTTAAGTCATTGCCACAGTGTTCCTATCAGGAGATTATTTGATTCTCCTAAAATGTAATGGGCAGATCATGCCAATTGTGCCAACAGACCCTCCTTATTGAAAGCTGGCGAAAGTCTCCTGACTGAGAATTTGAGAGCGGGTGCTCTTTCCCCACAGCCGCCACACAGAGAGCACTTCATGAGCAGGCTGGAGGCCTAGAAGTGAGCCCTGTGCCTGCGCTGTGTCCACTCCACAGATATCAGTGATTTGCTGTCTATAAACCTTGCTTCTTGCCATCTGTTCTGCGTTTATCCCCCTTGGTTTACATTAGCTAAAACTATAAACCAGATTGGTATCAAGCTTGTAATGTAAGATTTTACTTCTGTCGATAAATTCCTTCATAACCACCAGATTCGTTTCTGCACGGCTTCTTCCTGCTCTCCATCTCATCCTCCGTAAGTGCTGCTGCGGCTTCCCCTGGCTGCTCCACTTTCACAAACGTTTGCAACCCACACTTCACATTCTATCCTGCCCTATGCCATCGACTTGCTGCTGTTCTGCAGATCCTGCTTTCTTCCTTGACTCCATTTTCTGAGCTGCAAGCATAGTGACATGTTGTTCATTTCATGTAGAGTATCTCCCAAAAAGCTTCTAATTGCCTGACCTCTTGATTGAAACAATTCCTCAGATATCAATAACCAAGGGTCCCTCAAGTCTTGGTTCTCTAAAAATGGAAAGTTTTTCTCCAAAATTAGCAGAAAGAGCATGACCTTTAGAATCCAGACCTTAATAGCTGTCATCTCCATGATATTAGCTCTCTGATATGGTCTGAATGTTTCCCTCTTCCAAGCCCCAATTCATATGTTGAAACTTAAACCCCAGTGTAATAGAGGTGGTGCCTATGGGGTAATAAAGCCATGAGGCTCTGCCTTCTTGATTGGAATTAATGTCAATACAAGAAGATCGGGGGGGGGGCTGTTGCCCTTTCCTACCATCTGAGGACAAAGTGAGAAGGCTTCACCTCTGAAGCAGAGCAGGACTTCATTAGATACTGGATCTGCTTGTGGCTTAAACCTGGACTTGCCAGCCCTCAGAATTAAAAATTATACATTTTCCAGCCTAATGTATTTTGTTACAGCAGCAAAAACAAACCAAGACACTCTAAAAAGGATATAAGAAAGTTCACCTACCACACAAGGTTACTGAGCATATTTACTGAGATTTACTGCATCTAACATAGTACTAGGTCCCTAATGATGTCTGATATATGTTACTAATTATTTTGGTCAATAATTCATACTCTTATCCCATGTTCTAACTTAAGTCTAAAGATTGGCCTATTTGCCATCTACAAATTTAATTCTGTTTTAAAATACTATTTCATTACTCTATCATATAATTTTATAGTCTTGTGTATATTTCTAATATATGTTGAATATTTTAATCCTAAAATGAGGGTTGAAAAAGATGTAGGATTTTAATATGAAAAGATAATCCACTGGTGGAAGTAGGAATTGGGGTCTATATGTTAAGGTCCACTAAATAAAAGCTGCTTTTGGAAATCCTGACAAATTACATTGTATTTGACACTCCTTGGGGAAAGGTGATTGGAACTCAGAAGGTTTCAATTCCACTATAGAAAAGGTGCTAAAATTCATATTCAATTTGGACAGCCAAAAACAGCACCACCTTTGGAATTATTTGTATAATTATGTAAAGCAGTTTGGGATAAGTTGAATTTAATTTGAAGTAATTTATTCCTTTTTCTCTTTATCCATGTGCTGACATCAAGGTACTGCCCCAAACAAGGAGAACCAGTATGGGGACCACACATCAATGAGGTTCCTGCCTTTTAGGTGAAGTAGTCTGCCTGAAACCCACAGGGCCTGCTCCCTGGATTCTCGATTTTTTTTTTTTTTTTTTTTTTGAGACAGGGTCTCACTTTGTACTTCAGGCTGTCTCTGAGCTTACTAGATAGCCCAGGCAAGCCTGGAACATAGCAATTCTCCTGCCTCTGCCTCCTGAGTCTTGGATTACTGGGGTGAGCCACCACGCCCGGCATTGTGGTATGTGGTACTGATTGCTGGTAGGTGTGAGCCACCATGACTGGTATTGTTGTGTATGGTTACCTGGGATCGAACCAGGGAATTTGTGCTTGCTAGGCAGGTACCAGAACCACTGAAATGGCCCTAGATTCTCTTTTTTGAGACTCAGCAAGAGAAGATTTATTTATCCCATAGCCTGTTTAGTGCTTAGTTTCACTCAGGATTAAGCTCTGATTTAAAACACAAAACATACATACATACATACATACATACATACATATATACATACATATATATACACATAAAATTTTAAAAAGAAAGAAAAAGAAGTCATTTTATAAAAAATTAAGTATCACAATGATAAATATTCAGAGAAGAAAATATTTAAAATCTACAAATCACATAAAATGACTCAAAATATACCATTTTGAAATAATGATTAATTATAATAATTCTGAGATAATTTTCACAAGGCTTAGTTCATACACATACACATTCTAGCATATTATAAGTCAAATAATTCATGCATTTAAGTTTTTAACTCATGCACACATTTTAGAACCTAACAATTTATTGCTTTCCCCAAGATAAATGTCCCTACTTCATTAAGTTCTCATAATAGCAAACCTTTATTTAATTGAATTAATGTTTAGAGGCAATAATATGAAGAGGAGAATAGTGCTTGAAGATAAGCAGGAAGGTTTTCTAGTTCTTTTTTTTTTTTTTTTTTTTTTTTTTGAGACAGGGTCTCTCTTTGTAGTTCAGGCTGGCCCTGAGCTCACTATGTAGCCCAGGCAAGCCTCGAACTCAGCAATCCTCCTGCCTCTGCCTCCCGAGTGCTGGGATGACAGGCGTGAGCCACCATGCCCCTGGCACTGTGGTATGTGGTATTGATTGCTGGTGGGCATGAGTCACCATGCCCAGCATTGCATGTGGTTACCAGGATCAAACTCAGGACCTCGCACTTGAGAGGCAGGCACTGGAACCACTGAGCTAAATCTCTGGCCCGGTTTTCTAGTTCTTAATGCTACCATCTCCCATTGATTTCTACATCACTGGTAGTTATTTTAACTCACTGGTACTGGTATTAATTCCTAGATATCTACATATAAACTTTTCTATTAGTTCTCTCCATCAGTTCAATGGTTCTCAAATTTCAAAATGCACAAGAATTACTGAGTAGTTTGTACATACTAAAATTATGTGAGTTACTATTATTTGTCAATTAAAGTTCTTTCAAGCATAATTTGACCAGAGATGATCTCATTACTAAATGCCTTATCTTTTGCAATGTAACTTCATTATACATATACACGTTTCTTCTTATTCTATACATTATTACATAATTTGTTAACACACTTCAAACACTTTTCATATTATTGTTTATCTACAATATTCCTTTTAAAGGCTTTATAATATTTCTGTTTATAGATGTACTGTAATTAAATCAGTGTTCTGTTTTTCAACTTTTAAAATTTCCTTTAAGTGCTCACTTTGGCAGCACATATACTAAAAATATTAAAAATTCCTTTAAGCAGTAACTTCTTTTGCTATACAGGCCAAAATGTGATTTTAGGTGAAGATCCGAGTGAAAATATCTGGCATCATTCAGAAAGAATTATCCTAGCTCCACAGTTCCCTTCTCCAGCATTTAACAGGGACCCACTAGAGACTCTGTTCCCCAGGAAACACAGATAAATTATGTTTGAGATCATTTCAGCTTTGTGACAGATGTACTTCGTCCCCAGTACGTATGTGTATTGAGGGAACCAGAAAAATCATTGACAGCATAATCTTTTATCAGAGGTCTAATGTAATTGTTAACTCAGGTAAGGACAATCAAAAAGTGGCAACACATTCAATGAGAGGTTATTGAGAAAGGATCTCTGCACAGTATTAAAATATTACCCTACATATGATTTAACATTTACAGAGAAAGATATATCTTAATAATGGTAATATGTATTGATCATCACCTGTATTTTATCCCCAGTGAGAATCAACCTAATTTCACCTCACATAAAAAGAAGTACACAGGGAGGAGCGATGTCACAAAGACAGGAGACTCGGAAGCCCCGTATTTTCCCTTCTTCAGCGAAAACACTTGGCAGCAGCCTCACATAGGCCTGTTGCCTTTCTGAGTTGTCCATGGATGTCCAAAGAGCCACCCGCTCCCCAGGTCTATTAGAGACCAGTCAAATCAAAGTCAGTGGAAAAGTGTATGGCACTCAGCTACTGTGATTCTTCACTCAGGCTTCATGCGGTACAAACTAGAAGATGCTCAACTCCCAGTTTCTACCTGAAGACAAAAACAAACTTGTACTGTTGAGGTATTTACATGGGGCTCTCCAAGGGTCTGACCTCTGTCTTGCCTGAATTTACAGGTTGATAGGAAAAGGCAACGATTACAGAGCTACTGAGAGCATAGGGAGTGACTTAGATCCGAGCACCCTCTCACCACAATTCCTCCCTGACTTCCTATGAAATGAGTGGAGAAGATGCTCAAGACTGGTTTCTCCATAGCCAGGGAAAAGGAGTATTCACTTAATATTTCCATTTTCAGGAGGCTGCCTGAGGGAAATGAACCACTAACAGGAAATGACCTCAGCATAAATGTAAAGCCTAGAGTTAACATCATGATCAATGGTGAGAAACTGAACACGTTTCTTCTAAAGTCAGAACAAGGTAAGGATGTTCACTTTCACCATTTCTATTCAACAAAGCATTGTAGCATAGCAATCTATTTATTGTAGTAATCAATAGTACAGTGTGTTACTAAGGTAAAGGCAGACATAAAGACCAATAGAACAAAATGAAGAGTTCACAAATAAACCAATATATGCTCAACTCTTTTGCAACAAGGTGCAAAGAATATTCAAAGGGAAAATGACAGTCTCTTTAACAAATAGTGCTAGGAAAATCCATATGCAAAATTACAAAGCTGAATCCTTTTCTGACACAATGCATAAAAATCCACACAAAATGGATTAAACTTTCACATAAAACCTGAAACTATAAAACTTCTAGAAGAAAATATAGAAGCAATAATTTTATGACATGGGACTTGGTAGTGATTTCATATACTATAAGATACTAGAAGCACAGGCAACCCAAGAAAAATAGACATGTGGAATTATAACAAAGCAAAAGTTTTCTGCGTAACAAAGGAAACAAGCAACAATATGAGAAGTCAATCTATACACTGGAGAAAATATTTGCAAACTACATATCCCATAAGAAATTAAGACCCAAAATATATAAGAAACTCATCCAACTCAATAGCAAAAAAAAAAAAAGTTCACTTAAAAATATACAAAGTATTTGAGTTGACATTCTTCCAAAGAAGACAAATAAATAACAAATAAGTTTATGCAAAGTTGTTAAACTGCACTAATCACCAGAAAAATTCAAATCAAAAACACAATGATATAGCCAGTCATGGTGGCTCACGCCTGTAATCCCAGCACTCAGGAGGCAGAGACAGGAGGATTGCTGAGTTCGAGGCTTGCCTAGGCTACATAGTGAGCTCAGAGCCAGCCTGAACTACAAAGCGAGACCCTGTCTCAAAAAAAAAAATCCACAATGATATATTCCTTCTATAGAATCTTTTTTTAAAAATGTGAATATTTATCAGTGTATTATATATACACATTATGAGCATGCTCAACATTGAGAATTTGTACCAGTATATGACATGACTTAATTCTCATTTTTCGCCTTTCCCTACCCACCCTACAACCTCCCACCCCTATATACATAAGCTTTGTTTCCATTTTTTACCATTACATTTTTTCTTTCTCCTCATTACTTACCCCTAAATCCCATTTCCCCTTGAACATTTATTATTTCACAATGTTAATCATGTATTCTAGAACTCATTTACATCTTCAGTTTCTCATATCAGAGAAAAGATATGATATTTACACATCTCTGATCTATTTATTTCACTTATGAGTATGCCCTTAAGATACATCCATTTGAGTATAAATGACTCAAAATTATCATTGTATGGCAAAGTAATACTCCATTTTGTTAAAAAACACACATCTTTTTACAGTGTAGAATATCTCTTATCAAAAAGTCAAAAGACAGCCGGGCATGGTGGCTCACTCCTGTAATCCCAGCACTTGGGAGGCAGAGATAGGAGGATTGCTGAGTTCAAGGCTTGCCTGGGCTACATAGTGAGCTCAGTGCCAGCCTGAACTACAA
>PVIC010015578.1:0-35003 GCA_004025085.1 Thryonomys swinderianus
AGCTTTTCTGGAAGGCCCCTTTCCTGAGTGTCCTGACAGTGTGTAACCAAAAATGCTGCTGCCGAGGGCCATCTCATCAAAAGGCAGGCTCAAACCCGGTGTCTCACATCCTCCTCACGCACTGGGTCTGGCAGTATGTGACCTCTAGCTCTTCCCCAAAGTCAAAACAATCTTGGAAGATAAATATTTTGAATCAGTTCTGGACACTGAAGCAGACACAACAGACCAATTAAAGCCACTCACAAAGAAGACTTCGGAACTGCTTCAGAGAGCAGCAAGAACAACAGAATAATGTGTTCAAAGCAAGGAAGAGTATGTGGAGGGGGATCAAGACCAATGTGTTTTTTACTATAAAAGTTTTTTTAAAACATTCGCCATACATTTCAATCATACACACACTCACACTCACAACTTGTACAACTGGCACTGCATTCTTACACCTCTAGCATCACTGCAGGCTCAGGAGAGAAAGAAGCATGTGACACAGAGCGGTCCCGGCCGAGCCACCTAGCTGCCATCAGCCAACTCACATCCAGACTGACCCACGGCTGCCGTTTCAAACCACTGAGTGCTAAGGAGTCTGATATCAAGTAAGCCCTGGCGAGACACAGCGCTCCGAAGACTGAAGACAGAGCCCCAAAGATATGGTGGAAGTTGAAGATGGTGAATTACCATCACCCAACCGCAGGGAGAGGAGAACGGTCAGCAGCCGGGGTCCGGGATGAATGAAAACAGAGAGGAGGAAAGCGGTTTGCTCAAACCCCCACAGGGAGGAAAGGACACGCGGCAGTCTGTGTGAGTCTAAGTCACTGTCATATGTGGCCTCTCGTCTTCTCCTCCTCCTCATGCTCCAGGGGGCATAGCTGATAGGAAGTAAAGCCCAACTGAGGGAAGTCATGCTCACTAATGTATTTTTAAAAATCACAGCACAAGGTCTCCAGAGCAGCACAGAGGACGCTTTTAACTGTCAGACATGTCCTCCCAGGGAGCATGTTAGATACATGTGGTTATAACTACTGACTTATTTTTAAACCACCAAATAGCCTAAAGCCAAAATTGATCTCAAAACTCCCGTTGTGGGCCGGAGGGTTAGCTCAGTGGTTCTGGCGCCTGCCTCACAAGCGCAAGGTCCCGAGTTTGATCCCCGGTAACCACATACAATGCTGGGCGTGGAGACTCACGCCTACCAGCAATCCATACCACATACCACAGTGCCGGGCATGGTGGCTCACGCCTGTCATCCCAGCACTCAGGAGGCAGAGACAGGAGGATTGCTGAGTGCGAGGCTTGCCTGGGCTACATAGTGAGCTCAGGGCCAGCCTGAACTACAAAGCGAGACCCTGTCTCAAAAAAAAAAAAAAAACTCCCATCGTTATGTGTGTTACCAATATCCAATAACCACCCACCCTACTTTCAAATTAGGTCTTATGATTCAGCTGACAGACCCACTACTATAAAGAGACAACTAGAGTAAAGTCACTGTGTTGATAATATTGAACCTTTGAGATCAGTAGGTTTACCGTCTACGGCTACAAACAGAATAGTTTCAAAGCCACCTGAGAAACTGAGGCACAAGAGTTTGCAAGCAGAGTGAAGAAGCTGGAACCGAAGGGAATGAGCATTTACATCCTTACAGGAGTAGTGGTTTTCTGGAGCCTGCACCTCAGAAAACTCACGAAAGTCAGCACAAACTGGTTTTAAGATGAAAAGAACAAAGTTTCTTCAAGAAAAACAGGCTTTGCTTCCATACTGAGAATTTACCCTTGCAGTCTTGTGATTTTTTTAAGCATTTATAAAAGATATCCATTTATAAAATAACAAATATCCATTTATAAAAGAAAAATAATAACTCATAGTTCTGAGTCCTGGTTTTAAAAATTCATAAATAAGTCCACTTCTAGACAAGAAAGTCAGTAATTTTCAGAGTTAGGACGTCTGCTATTTTCCCAGTGAACAGTCCACAAGGCTATTCAGACTACTGATTTAAACAAATGAGTGGCGCCCTCACCATCTGGGTACTGCCATGTTTAAGGCTAAACAACTGAAGAAAGATGTTCTAATTATCCAGAGGTAGTCTTCGAGTTACATACGGAGTCAAAAGATACCAACACCATTTCTATTTTTACTTCAGATTATTTTATTGTAAAAATGCAAGCAATTACAAGTCAACCTGCTAGAAAATCAATGCAGTATTAGCACAAATGTAATCTCAAGTGGAAAGTCAATCTGATCAGTTATAAACAGAAATAAACATTAAGTACAGAAATTATTTCCTGAAGGCATTGATGCATTAAGTGTGCTTTTCCTATAGGTACCTTAGAAAAATAAAATTCTCTTGAGTGGAACATCTTTGTCTTCTCTTATTCTATAATTAGAGCCATATTTTTATTTAATAGGTCATCAGAGGATTTCAGCAAGATCTTTTTCTTACAAAAAAAAAAAATCATGTTCCTGGTTAAAAATTTTTAGTCATTTTAAATGAGTAATTCAACCACCTGTTAAATGCAAACACATGTTTCTTTTTAATGATTGGTAATCCCCAGCCTTTATGTTCCCGTAGGAAAACAGCACTGAAAGCCCTTGTGAGATGATTTGCTGTAGATACCTGAATTATCATTTCAAAGACATTAGCTCGCACTTGTGCATACGGCACAGGAGGATCTTCCAAGCAGCGATGAGCAGGTCAAGGTGTGAGCGTGCTGTCCCGGCAGCAGGTGCCGAGCTCCCTGGCGAAGGGGCCTCACAGGTTCGCTTTCTCCTTTGCAGCCATATGGGATCCGGCCTGCACAAAGGTGTGAATCGCATTCTGTTAAAAAAAAAAAGAAAAGAAAGACCAGCAGGTTAATGAAATCACAGGAAATGGATATATGGTGTTTGTCTTCATTTTCATTTGTACCCAAGTGGAAATAATAACTTGGGACTTCACCCACTATGAACCACTCTATGCTGCTCAGAGCAGAGGGGTAAGAGGTGAAAGGGGAATTGGGATGTGTCATGAGTGTGCTCCCAAGCCCTCACAACAAATGTGGTCATTATCTACTGCAAGTGTACACTCATAAAAGCAAAACATTTTTTTTTTTTAAAATAGAGCATGTTTGGACCGGAGATTTAGCTCAGCGGTTCCAGTGCCTGCCTCACAAGCACAAGGTCCTGAGTTCCATCCCCGGTAACCACATACAATGCTGGGCGTGATGACTCACGCCCACCAGAAATCAATACCACATATCACAGTGCCGGGCATGGTGGCTCACGCCTGTAATCCCAGCAATGGAGGGGGTGGGGCAGAGACAGGAGGATTGCTGAGTTTGAGGCTTTCCTGGGCTACATAGTGAGCTCAGGGCCAGCCTGAACTACAAAGCAAGACCCTGTCTCAAAAAAAAAAAAAAAAATAGAGCACGTTTTGCAAGTGACTTCTTTATATCTCAAAAGTGAGTTTCTAAACAATGGCTTCAGGAATCTGTTAGTTAGAGGTAACGGTCCCCGAAGAAAATAATGCTAAGGGGAAACCAAACTGTGTCTCACCCACCCTAACACACACATCGTGCACCACAGCCCAGTTGCTCCAGCCTCACCTTTGGCTTCTCAGTGTTGTATTTGTCCAACAGAGCCTGGACGCGGGCCCCATAGTCGGGGTGGACGTCGGTGAAGTTCTTGACCTAGAAGCACATGGAAGTAAACATCCACATCTCCTTACCCGCCTCCGAGACAATCCCCAGTGTCTGCTTCACAGCGTCTGGTCCACAAGGGAAGAAGGAGGCCTCAACAGGAAGCAGCATAGACCCCCACAGGAGGACCTGAGCGTCCAGGGAAAACTCTGCCATGCACGGACTGGGCAAGAGTCACTTAAGGGTGGAGTCACTTAAGGTATCTGAGCCTCTTTGCTAAATGTCCCCTTTTGTTAACTGAGCGAGATAATGAGCAAGATAAACCTCTAAATGACAGGGATGAGGATCGTCAGGGTCAATAAGCACAGTGAGATCCCAGTAGAGTTTCAAACCCTTCCCACATGCCTTGCCCTATCCACTTATTCATTCCACTTGGCTGGTCCTGATTGCAGGCTTCCTAACAAATGGGTAATGTGCTTTCCTGAATTCTGAGTCATTCCAGCAAATCATCAAACCTGAGGAGGGCTCATGGTTCCCCTGCATTTGCAGTGAGGATCTACAGAAGTGGACAGGTCGGGGACCTCACCGACACCTGCCGTGGGAGCGTCTTCTAGGGTTGACCAAGTCCTACTCCAGAGACTGACTGTCCGCATTGGGTTGCCTTATCAGAGGCCTGGTTACTGTCAGAATTAGAGAACTGCTTCTCGATGGGGGTAAAGAAACAGAGCCAACCTCACAGAAGATCAGGAGAAAAGCACCCAAGATGAGTTAGTTGCATTTACTACGGTCAAGAGCTGGCCTCAGAGCAAGTCATGAGTAAGCTTGTGATTTGTATCAAGAATTGGGCTGGGCACTGAATGCAGACTGAGCCCACCAGGCAGAGAGGGTCCACGGGGCATCGCGAACCCACTGGAAGGCTGTTTCCTCCTACGTCAGAGAAGAGTGCTGGGCATGTGATCCCAGCCCTGTGGAGTGAGATGAAATCCGCCCCATCTACTGCACACAGCAAGCAACACACAAGGGAATGGTGGTGCTCCCAGATTTCCAGGACAGCAATATCCTAGCCCCTGAGCTCCCAAGTCCAGCCTGGCTGTGTTTAGGGCCTGGGCAGCTCTTCCTCAAGAAAACAGGGTGTTTCTAGTTTGCATCTGAAAGACGGTGGTTGGAGGCTTCACACATTAGGCCCGTAGGCAGATTTCACCCCACAAAAAAATGTAAACTGTGTTTCTTGATCATTTAAAGCTTCCGCAAAATTGTGGTGGAACTCGGCTGCAGTTAGGACAAATACACTCTGAACATGTCACACCAGACAGAACACGAAGAGGAAATAATGAAAGGCTGACTGAGGAAATACAATGGGCCCTTGACTTACAAACTTGAGTGGCTCCTGCGGGCTGGTTGTAACTCAAGTTGGCTGTTAAGTCATTAAAGCCAAGATTTGGATGTTTAGCTAAGCATATGCTACAGATAACAAGGAGCACAGAAACCTCCCATTAAGGTAATTCATCTAAGTGGTTCATACATCAAGCCAGTCACGACTTGGCGGTCCACTGTATTCCTTCCTTCTAAAGACCTTCCTAGCTCGAGTACTAGACACCATGCTTTCTCGATAGTGTTCTTCCATACAGCTGCAATATCGCCTTCGGCCACCAGGTGTCACCCTTCAGCCGTCACCCCGACTCACCGCTTTCTTCTGGATGAACAGCTGCGCGTCCTTCAGGTGGCCTGCGATGTTCTCGCACAGGCGTTTCCGCTCCTGCTCGTTCAGCACTTGGGTGTAGAAAGTCCGCACCTGCTCGGCGAAGAGCAGCGCAGACAATCAAGGATCATCAGCTCACCGCGAACCAAACTCACCCCACACGCCTCGTTGCAAAGGCCAATGGGCCCTTTTTAAATTGCGAGATATTACCAGGGAGGAAATAAAGGCTAACTCATAAACTTCTATGCTTGTAGTTACTCGGAAGCCAAAATTTCCTGGGCAAGACAGATACCAATAGTGAGATTTTGCTTGAGTTATTTATCCCTAGAATAAATACCAAGAAATTAAAATTCTAAATAGGAGCTTAGTGTCAAGCGTATGAGTTTCAGTAGTCTCTGCTCAGCTTTGTAATTAATCTTTTCTAGGATGGGACTCTTTTTGTTCATTTGACATTTATTGTGTCAGACTCAGCTTTGTGCGCTATTCATTTTATGAAGTTCAATGATACCCAGTTATCCAAAGTAATAAACTCATAAAATACTGACATTATGTATCATTTTTCTAAATTATCAATATTGGGATATTACTTTTTTTTTTTTTTGAGACAGGGTCTTGCTTTGTAGTTCAGGCTGGCCCTTAGCTCACTATGGTGCCCTGGCAAGCCGCCGCGAACTCAGCAATCCTCCTGTCTCTGTCTCCCGCGTGCTGGGAGTACAGGCGTGAGCCACCACGTCCGGCACTGTGGTATGCGGCGTTGATTGTTGGTGGGCCTGTCTCCACGCCCAGCATTACATGTGGTTACCAGGGATCGAACTCAGGACCTTGCACTTGCGAGGCAGGCGCCGGAACCACTGAGCTAATCCTCCGGCCCTAGGGTATTACTTTTTAACACTTATGCAAAGTTTAAATCCAGCACCAAATTTAAAAAAAAAAATCAAACTTTCAATATTAATCCGATTGAAGTGCTGTAGCCTGTGGATTTCCTCACATCTGTTTCCAATCCACAAATTCTCACCTAAGCCTGTGTCACACTTAATATAAACATCCACTGAGTATATATCAGTTCGATTTTTCTTTCAAACACTGTATTTTTACATTTCTAGAAATTTCTAATGGTTCCTTTCCTAATATAGGTTTTTCTCCTTCGTTTCTCCTCTTGCTGTCTTCCGGGTGACACTCACTTCTGTGCCTCCTGAAGCTTGCTCACTTCAGAGCGCCTTCCAGAGCATGGTGTGTGACTCTGTCCACCACACACGCAGTGCCTTGCCGCACTGGTCTCCGTGCGTGAGCTGCGTTTTCCTTGTAATCCCTGCAGCTCATCTCCAACAGGGGTCGTCTCTGGTTTTCACATCACCTCTGTAAGGGCCTCCAGCTGCTCACAGATGACGCCGATGCCCAGCCCTCGGGTCCCGTATGACTCTCAGTGGGACGAGAATGCAGACCCTTCACCAGGGCACAGCAGAGAGGACGGCCGCAGCTTCTCCGGGATGCGGCTCCCTCTAGGGCCCGGATGCTTCCAGCTGCACCGTCAGCCGGGTGGAGTTTCCCCCGCGGGACGCTCTCCCTGTCCTGACTATCATGCCAGGAGACCAGCTCTAGCTCCCTGCAACACACGAAGCCCGAGGCCTCGGCTCCTAGCCCCCGGGAGGCATAAAATATTCTCAAAGGCCAAATCAGGTCTGATTACCTCCTCTCCGTCTGGATACCTTCGATGTTCAGCTACTACTGTAACTCCATTTCCAGCACGTGAAGATAATGTAGTTTTCAGCTTGACTACATTTTTTTTTATTCAGTCTCATGTGTCGATGGATTAGCAGAAAAAGAAAAGCTTCCTGTGTCACCTCAGTCTACCACCTTAGACTGAAAAGAATTTGTAACTACACCTCCAATGTCACAACTACTTTTAGTGATAGCAAGTGTCACAATTTCAGGTACTCTGGGGCTGACTTCTCAAAGATGGCCTTTATCAAAAGTAAATCATACATACTCGCCATTAAATACCAGTACAAATAGTCATAAATACTCGAAATGCATCACTACCTAATTAGCCCCTGTAAACTAAGTTTCTGAGGTGTTTGTGTGTCTACTATAGGGGCCTGGTAGCAATTCCACGGGACGGTGAAACTGAGTATCACTTCCCACTGCTGTGTGTGTCCAGAACTTCGTATTGGGAGCTTACAATCTGCCCTGGGGAATGGTCCAGCTATTAAATATTTCAATACACCACTGACTTAAACCCGCATCAAATGCTTGCTCTTCCATGGATTTGATTTATACTTTAAAAGTCCCAATACATGTACAAAGATAAAGAGCATGACCATTTCAGCATGTGGCCTAAGACTGCGGTACGTCGTGAACACCAGGCACAGTACCCCTTCAACACCCGGGGTAGCTTCAGCGTTCAGGTAAAAAGCACATTGGGACTTTGAAGAATGCCCACTAGAGGGCGCTACGACGATCCGACTCGTATAGTCTTAGGCCCGGCTAAGATCAGCCATCTCTATCTAGCTGTTTCTCTGCAGGAAGGCGTGAACTCCACACACGTCAGCTAAGCAAATAAGGGTTCTTAGCTACTTCTTTATCTCCACACTTTAATCACAGGCTCTTAACAGCAGAGCCGACATCTTTATTAGAAAAGTGACATTTTTACTATAAGACTTCTTTGTTCTCTTTAATAACTTTTTCGATTTAAGCGTAGTATGCCTAGGGGAAAGACATCACTCTAAGTGTAAAGTTCAATGATGTTTCAGCAAACACATCTGCATAACGACCACCCTCACCTCACAAGTCCCCTCGCCGTGGACTCCCATGCACTAACTCCTGAGGGAGGAACAGTACTCAAGAGGCCAAGAAGAATCTGAACGGACAGCCCTGCCTGGGCTTTCCCCCTCCATCTAGTAGCATTAGACAAGGCTAGGAAGCCTCCAAATCTGAAAGACCTGGGCTGAGGGGCTTCCACACGGCTGAACGTGGGGAGGGTCCCGCAGGGTGGTGCTCCTGGCAAGGGCACAGGAGCTCAGTGTCCCTTTTCCCCTACCTTGTCCTACGCAGCTCTTCATCTGTATCCTCTGTGATTTACTTTACTATTCACTTTACAGTAAACCAATGCACATGTGTCCCCGAGATCTCTGAGACACTGAAGCAAATTAAGCAGACCAAATCCAAGGAGAGCGAGGCGGGGACTCTGGTCCGTAATCCCTCGTTCGGAAACGTTAAGTAAAACACCCCGGAGCTCGGAGCTCGTGGTTGGCCTCACAATGGGGAGGTAGTTTGGGGAACTGAGCCTTCAATCCACCCCCTACCGAGCCTGCTCGGAGGGCATCCAGCAACAGCTGGGGTCCCCGCAGAACTGACTGCTTTCTGGTTGGTGCAGCCAAATCCTCGTCTGTTTTGCGGTCACAGAAGTCTGTGCCAAGTGCGGGCGTGAGAGGAGAGGACGAATTATTTCCTTTTTCCAACACATGAGCTCTATCTGGTCTGAGTCTCAGCTGATGAAAACGTGTGTTCCAGTTCTAATGAGAGAAGTTTTTTTAGGTTTTCTCTCTGCCTTTGATGTGGCCCCAGGGGTTCCGGCCGAAGTGTCGGGTAGAGAGTAGAGGTTCTCCTCCTTGGCAGGCCTCAACTCCGAGTCCTACCCCTCTAGAGCAGTGGTGGCGAACCTACAGCACACGTGCCACAGCCGGGTGTCCGTGACCGCTGAAAACCCAAGAAGATGCGCCACCTCTGACCTCCTGAACCTGGCGTCACCTCCGCTAAGTTCAGCAGCATGTGCTAACAAGTGCCTTACAAGGAGAAGACGACAAACGTCAGCTTCCACCTTGGAACTTCTTGCTTCCTGTAACTTTTTTCTCTGAGATCTTAGATTCTGCGATCCTTAAATCTTGCTTCCTCGGTTTCCCCAAAGCCTTCAACACATGATTGTCCTATGTCATCCAGCTTTCTCGCGTTCGCCATTGGAGGACAGGTCTGAGGCAAGCTACTCCGCCACACTCAGACGTGAAACCCAAGTGCCGCCTTGTGGGGAGAACAAATCTGAACCACGGTGTGTGTTTCCCACGTGGCGCAATGTGCTGTGAGCCTCTAACAACACACTCTACTCACAGATCTCCAGAACCACTAGCCTTCGAGCACCAGCCTTTTGGTGTGGACAGTGTAAACTGCACTGGGCGTGTCACTGACGATCGCCCAGACACAGGCCCGACCCAGCCACCGCTCCATGAGCCCATGGAGCAGCCACAGGCAGCTAGAAACAGGATGAGCTTTTGGCCAGGCTGGTTCACCTCAGGGTACCCGAAGGCCCAGGTGCAACCTGAGGGGAAGAGATCAGTCAAGTCAATCTGACTTTCCCTCCAACCAGCAACGCAGCATTGAAAGAATGAGAGAAAGGTGGACAAAAAAAGGAAAAAGGTAATAATACCTAGAGGAAGACGCTGGAAATGAGTCAGCTTGTGGTCTTGACAGAGCCACAGCAACTGCAAGACAGAAGCAGTAGGGCCCAGAAGGCAAGACCGGGAGGGAATGAGGAGGAGGAGGAGGAATGAGGAGCAGTAGGGCCCAGAACGGAAGACCACAGCAGGAATGTGGAATTAGCCAGCCGGAAGCAGGGGCAGCTGTGCGCCCTCCGCACAAACCCACACTCTTCTCCTCCAAGGGCTGCTACAGCTACCACGGCTCCTCAATTCATCTCAGAACTGGGATTTGACCACACGCTTAGCTTCGCCGGTGTCTGAGTAGCTGGCCCATGTCTTAGACTCCCGGACATCCCACTCTCCAGGTGGTCACCATCATAGGCCCCTAATAAATTACAGGGGAAGTGAGATGGGTCCCCGCTCCTTCACCACCGTCCAATACAGGGCCTGATAGATTAACAGAGAGAGAAATGTGCTGGGGATTTAGTTCAAGTGGCACCACACCAACCTTGGACGCACAAGGGCCAGAGTTCCATCACTGGTACCACAAAAAATAAAAAAAGAGAAAGAGAGAGAGAGAAATGCATGTTCCACAAATCAATTTAAGACTCGTGAGACACTTTAAGGTAAGATAATGCCGACACTGACGCGGGGAATGAGCAAGCGGCCGGCACAGCGCACAGAGCACCGTGGTTACCTGCGTGACGTTGTCATCGTCGGAGCTGTTGTAGCGTCTCAGGTCTGCAGAACAGTGGGTAACGTGCTCCAGGGCGCTGTGCTGCTCCACCGGGGTGCCGAAGCTGTTGGGGTAGTAGTTGGGGGCTCCCCCTGGAAAGGAAGCCACACCCTCACTCGGGAAAGGCAGCGCGTCTGCACGCACTCCAGGTGGGAAGAAATAAATTCAAGCAGCACATACACAGGCACCCAGAAAATCACACCATGTGCATGTGATTTTTTAATTCCTGTATTTAACTCCAGGCAGTGTGCAGTCTTAGAAAAGGCACCACTTTTCTATTTTCTGATACTGAGATATTCACTAGCTGCTCTCAAAACTTTCCCCAGGAGGTAGGGGCAGGCGCAGGGTGAAAACTCTGGGTATTTTGTCTCCTCGAGCCCACCGTCTACTGTATTTCATTATTGACTTCTATTTTACTATTCTTCCCATATTTTTAAAGTGCTCAGGGTATCTTGCCTTTATTGACTGTGATGACTTTAATTCGAGTCCCATTCTTCCACAGATAACAAAAAAAAAGCAAGTTTCTTATATTTGTAGTACATGAGCAATTATCTGGGCTCATAGAAAGAAATAGTGGCAAATAGAATCAAGACATTTTCTATGGCTTCTGGAATAAAATAAATTGAGGCACTCTTTTGTTCATTTGGGTATATTTATTTACTACGCTACACTCTGCCCTAGCTGGTATCAACAGAAGCTCGACCCATGTGTGTTCACACGGCTAAGCAGGAGGAGCCTGGAGGTGCAGTGAGTGGGGTGAGCAGCTGCCTACAGCTGGAACCCCACCTTGCTCACGGCCAGGACAGACCGTCCACGGGGGACGTGGGAGGGGGGCATGGGTCATACTCACCAAAGCACCGGGTCTGTGTGTAGAGGAAGACGGACACCAGACCACAGTGGGCCTCAATCACCAGCTCAAGAAACTAGTCCTAGGTCCCCCGCGTCTACACGAAAAGCAGAGTTCCAACAAGCAGCCACCAGTGTCCTCTGCACCAAGCTCTTTGAAATGTGCCTCCCTGAAGAATTTTTAAACTCTGTTTCCAAGGAAGCACTGACGCTTTTTTTTTTTTTTTGCTTTTTGAGACAGGGTCTCGCTTTGTAGTTCAGGCTGGCCCTGAGCTCACTATGGTGCCCAGGCAAGCCGCCGCGAACTCAGCAATCCTCTTGTCTCTGCCTCCCGAGTGCTGGGATCACAGGCGTGAGCCACCACGTCCGGCATTGGGGTATGCGGTGTTGATTGTTGGTGGGCGTGTCTCCACACCCAGCATTATATGTGGTTACCGGGGATCGAACTCAGGACCTTGCGCTTGCGAGGCAGGCACCGGAACCACTGAGCTAACCCTCCAGCCCAGGAAGCGCTGACTCTTGCTCAAAGTGGGAACTGTCTGGAAGCCACAGACTCCCGGGAACAATTAAGCTCTTTATGAAGCTTTTCGTGTACAGCCCCAATTCTTGACCTCTAAATGTTGGCAGGATGTGTTAAAATACAGGCTTCAGCGGCTTTTTCATAAATAGACCACTGTCATTATAACCAAGAATGCTTATTAATGAAGCACTTATCAATAAAATTCAGAATACACATGAACATCTTTTCTATAGATGGTTTCAATAACAAAGGTACCAAACCATGTGAATAAAAAAAGAATGAAAATGCAGAAGACAGACGTGGGGAATATCAGCCACACACAGACAGTAACACAGTACAATAACATGTCTCTATAAACTTTAGGTATCAGAAATATCACCATTAGTAAATACAACAGCTCAGAAAGCATATGCTTGTTAAATACATGGAAAGACTTAGTAACAATAATAGGAGCAAAGCGCAAAATTATGTATCTAAAATAATTAAAAAATATATATAATAGCCACAGCCTTTTGGATGCTGGAACTGAGAGTGGGGTTTTCTCCCCCTCTATTTTCCAAACTTTTATGGCACTTGTATTATTTTACCACAGAAAAAAATAACTTTTGTTCTCACGCCTGTAATCCCAGCACTCGGGAGGCAGAGACAGGAGGATTGCTGAGTTCGAGGCTTGCCTGGGCTACATAGTAAGCTCAGGGCCAGCCTGAACTACAAAAGCGAGACCCTGTCTCAAAAAAAAGAAAAGGAAAAAAAAAAAGCTTTTGTTTTAAACACCGATGTCTATGACTATAAAATATAAATGACCAGTGAAATTCCTGAAGCAGCCTATTATGAAAGTATATGTATCCTAAGTAATAAAATTAGAACTACGTTAACCTGTGAAGTAAGAAAAGCAAAACATGCATCAGGCATGGACAGCAGTGAACCCTGAGGTGGGCACACTCAAGGACCAGGCAGAGGGAGCCCGGGGAGTTAAACCCTCGCTGCTGAGCAAAGCACTGGCTGCTGGCAGCCTCCGGGATACGCGCTCGCTGTGCAGGAGCGCTGTCACCGGGGGTTCACTGGCTCCCCAGGGCGGCCCAGCGCCTTCAGCCTACCTTGGTTGTCGTTCACGCACATGGGGCCATCACGCTGGTAGTTGGCCACTCGAGTCCGGTAGGGACAGTTCACAGGTATCTGAAGATAGTTGGGGCCCAGGCGGTGGCGGTGAGTGTCAGGATAGGCAAAGAGGCGGCCCTAGAGCAAAAAACAAAACAGACATTGGCTGCGGTGGTGACTTAGGAGATAGGACACGGGCTATGACCATCACGGCGAAGTTAAGGTACATCGCTGTCACACAGCTCTCCCCGCCCCAAAGCCTCGTGTCTGCTCAGAACAGTCCAGCCTTAAACTTCCATGCTCTGTGGCCAGCCATAAACTTTGCATCTACTCTAATAACATTGCCTTTTCCTCCAAAAGACAAGATCTTATCCTGTCTTATATTCTTTTCCATTCCTAAAGAAGGAACTGTAAAATAAACTTGTTAAAATCTAAGTAACCAGAATCTTCAATTAATTCCACATCTCCCTCACTGTCTAGGGCCCAATCAAACATCTACTCTTAAAAAGAAGCATATTTGGGTAAAAATGAGAATTAACTTGTGTCATATACTGGTACAAAGTCCCCAATGTTATACATGATTTTGATATGTATATAAATTGTACCAATAAAGAATTCAATTAAAAAAAAAAAGAAGCATATTTTGGAGCTGGAGATTTAGCTCAGAGCTTCTGGCACCTGCCTAGCAAGCGTAAGGTCCCTGGCTCAATCCCTAATAACCACATACAACAATACAGGGTGTGGTAACTCACGCCCACCAGCAAACAGGGCCACACACCACAATGCCGGGTGTGGTGGCTCACACCTGTCATCCCAGCACTCGGGAAGCAGAGGCAGGAGGATTGCTGAGTTTAAGGCTTGCCTGGACTACACAGTGAGCTCAGGGCCAGCCTGAACTACAAAGCGAGACCCTGTCTCAAAAAAAAAAAAAAAAAAAAAGAGGGAGGAGGAGGAGGAGGAAGAAGAAGAAGCACATTTCTAGAAAACTGACTATGTGGAAATTATTCAGTGAAGCATCTCCCATGGTTCTGAGTTCTCTCAGATACGCTTTGAGCTCTGAGACTCTAGACACAAGCAAAGTGCTATACAAAAAAAAAGACTGTTTACTCACAGCCCTATAATGCCAAAGGAAATGAGTCTAAGATTAAATGATAATCATTAATCAAAGAAGGATGTCAAGCACTGCAAAACTCCTGCCAGTCAAGAGCTTCATGATTAACTCTCCATTCATTTCCATATCTAATTACTGAAGCATTCTCATTCCTCAGAGCTCTGTGCTGAGAGCATTTTTTTCTTTCGCTGACCTTATTACTGGTTTTCAGTCAAGGGTATTCTTATGTCCCTAATGCTATGAGGCAAAATAAGAGCCTGATCAATGAGGGTAACTTGAGAAATTCTTTGCACCACATTATTCACATCAGTATGCTGAATCTGGCCCCTCTGCCCTGTCAATGATTTGATTCCTTCAGCTCCTGGCTGAATGACTACTTCCCATCCCCATCTCAAACAGTCTAAGCTAATTGGTAGACAACAGAACATGAGACCGTGACGGCGACTTAGCTGTGGCTTAGAGGCTGGTTGAGTCCTTCGGCTCAAGAAGTTGTATTCTGTTGCCAGGAATGGAAGACACGACCGAGCCATGACCTGCTCCCGAAGCTGTCCCTGCTGTGTCACCAGGCCTTGACGTCACCTTATGTTTATCCGGTCACCCCACGTCATGGATGGGTGGAGACCCGCTATGGTTGAGAAATGGGCACAGCGAGGCCACCTTGCCGCTCGGCCTCACTCAAGGACCCACCCCGCTGCCGGGCTGGGGCAGAGTGATCCTCTGCCGCTCGGGCAACGAGACCCTCTTCCTCTCCAGCTCCACCTGCCCCCCCAGAGGGCAGGTGTGGGGGAGGAGCTCAGGGGAGAGACCGCTGTGATTCACATTGTACCAGCTGGGCTATTTCAGTCACCACTTTGGAAAAAGCATGACAATGGATTAATACGACCTTGTTGGCAGATAAATGAGAGCAATGGCCATTTACACACCAACTGCCAGCACTCCAGCTACAGCCCTCAGGAGCTCTCACCAGGAATAGTTTTAAAGTCCTCCTAATTGGCCTTCTGCTGGTCTTCTAACTAAATTTCCTAAGAAATTTTTCTTTTCCTAGCAAAAGGAAAACTGTAAAAACTACCACCCGGGCACTTCAGGTGTCACCCTGACACAGGTTCAATTAATAGCTCTTCTCATTCGAGACAGAGGGACCACACCTGTTTTCTGGGGTGCCTCACTTTCTACCAATTAAAAACCAGAATCACTCATCACATTTCTCTCAAATGCCACCGTGTTCTTGCAAGGCTGTCGCAGACCTCCTATCAGACAAACTTTGCATCTGGATTCGTCAGGACACTCGCCTTACACTAGGAGTATCTTGTGCTTTGCGTTCTATCACACCACTCGGGAACTTGATTTATATTAGTAAAATGGAGCCAAAAGTTAATGCAAAGCTTGCTATCTATCAGAGCCTCGGACGTTTCCAATGTCATAACAAGAAAGTCCTTTAGAAAAGCCGAGGGGTGCCCAGCTCATCCTCTATGGCCACTGGCGCCTGCCCTGTGGTCAGAACTTACATAAGCACCAACCTTCAGTCACTGTGGTCTAGAGTATCATCTGAGCCTTTGTTTCATGTTCACAGTCCAAACACACAGCAGATTGATTTACAAATAATTATTAAGCCAGTAATTTTCCTACCAACATCTGGTCCAAAGTAGAACTGTCACTCCTCCTATCCTTGAAAGAGCATATTAAAAAGTAATCCAAGACATGCTGAATACCTAGCAATTTTAGCAACACAGAAAACTTAATTCACCACCTTTAGTCACCAGCAGCATAAACTTGGTTCATAAAAACTGTTCCCACAGCTCAGCACTGTGGTGTGCACCTATAAACCCAACACTCTGTAAGGCTGAACCAGGTAGACTGAAAGTTCAAATCGGTCTGGACAACTTAGTGAGTCTCTGTCTCCAAATAAAAGGAGGGCTGGGGATACAGCTCAGTGTGAAAAACCTTAGATTCAATCCCAGTATCAAAAAGAAAAAAAAAAGTCATGTTTTACACAGATGGAAAAACTCAAATATTACAATGGAATAGAAAAAGGATAGAGGAAGGTAGGTGTGGTGGAACATACCTGTAATCTCAACACTCAGGAGGCTGAGGCAGGAGGACTACTGCAAGTCTGGGGCAAGCCCAGGCTATAAAGTGAGTTCAAAACCAGCCTGAACTACATAGTGAAACCCTTCTCAAAATACAAAAAGAAAAAAAAAAGGAAAAGAAAAGAAAAAGAGAGAGAACAGAAAATGGATAGAGTTATGCTTACCAAGATTGTAAAATCAATTAGTCGTATTTCCTTTGTGAGTTACAAATGGAACGAACTGTGTGTTACTCTACAAATACCTACTGCCCTTGTATCATGTCTTTTTTTAAAGAGACTAAACATTTGTGTCCACTTAGGTAAGGACTGTTCTATGGAATTTACCTACAGCTGGTCATCTCAAGGAATGCCCATCTAAGGGTCTTACCGCCCAACAAGGCCACAAGGAAATAAGCGCTCAGGTTGAGGTTTAAGTAAATGTTCTAGTTAATTCCTCATATAAAAATCACAGTGACTTGGGCCGGAGGGTTAGCTCAGTGGTTCCAGCGCCTGCCTCGCAAGCGCAAGGTCCTGAGTTCGATCCCCGGTAACCACATATAATGCTGGGCGTGAAGACACGCCCACCAACAATCAACACCGCATACCACAATGCCGGACGTGGTGGCTCACGCCTGTCATCCCAGCACTCGGGAGGCAGAGACAGGAGGATTGCTGAGTTCGCGGCGGCCTGCCTGGGCACCATAGTGAGCTCAGGGCCAGCCTGAACTACAAAGTGAGACCCTGTCTCAAAAAAAAGCAAAAAAAAAAAAATCACAGTGACTTGTCCCTGTGGTTGTTGTGTCCCCACGTGTGGAACATCTCGATCCCCCAGGCTTACTTACCTGAAGCATTTTGTCAGGGCTGGGCTCAATGCCAGGTGGCATGTTGCTTGGGTCAAAGGCTATCTGCTCCACCTCAGCAAAGTAATTAGCTGGATTTCGGTTCAAGACCAGTTTGCCCACCGGGATAAGGGGGTAGTCCTTATGAGGCCAAACCTGAAAACAGCGGCAGGGACACAATCACCAGTCAGCTAACTGAACAGCCCTTAGAGGCATTATCCAGAGAAATATCGACTTTTAAATATAATCAAGCATCAAAAATAATATTGAACCCAATAAAATATGTTATCAGGTCAACATATTAATTCAATCTTGAACAAGAGTAAATATTGACATTTTTCCCAGGGCAAAAGTACACTCGCGTTTTGAAACACTGTTTGAAATTCCTGCTCCTAGCAACAGCTGGAACCATCTTCATGAATCCACATGAGCCCAATGAACCTCCAGGGCAGCACTTGGAAGCCAGGGGACCTGGAAGTGCTGCCACCACTTGTCACCGTGAACTGTGTTTTAAGAAGAGCCTTAGAAAAGAAAGCAATGTAGTTGTGGCTGACTTACCTTGGTGACATCAAATGGGTTAAATGGAAAAGTTTCCGCCTGATCAAATGTCATGACCTGGATGTAGAAAGTCCAGGATGGGTAGTTGCCAGTGGCGATGGCATTGAAAAGATCGCGGAGGCCATAGTCAGGATCCTCCTGGGAAAGTCTTCCTGCCTCTTCAACAGAGAGGTTTTTGATGCCCTGGTCAGTCTATAAAATGAAAGAAAGAGGCTCAAACTGAAATTTACTAGCCAAGTTGTCGAAACTTTTTTTTTTTTTTTGAGACAGGGTCCCGCTTTGTAGTTCAGGCTGGCCCTGAGCTCACTATGGAGCCCAGGCAAGGCTCGAACTCAGCAATCCTCCTGCCTCTGCCTCCCGAGAAGTTGTCGAAATTTAATCAGTACTTCACTGAAGGATTATGAGTAACACTAGCAAAGAACTTTCTCACAAGGCTTCTGTTAATCACCTCTAAAACTAAAGAATTTATCAACAAGAAACCTTACTGATTTCTCCTGATTCTTTTAAATGTCAAGGAAATGCTCTCTTGACACAACATACTGAAAACTGCTGACAGCAGCCAAGTGCTCTTACCTCTGGCCAGATGTACAGAAGAGGCAACAAGAGACTACACTGAATTCTAATTCAGCAGCCTGAACTTTTTCGCCAGGGCATTGGCTAATGAAACACTCAGAGTACTGGTCAATCAGATCAGTACTGCCCATCCTTTGCATAGTGTTAAAGGGAACAGGGAAGATGCCTTCGTCTCTGCTCAGCCCTTCAGCAAAAATAAGAAGAGGTGGAAAGTAGAAGCCTGGCACCCTCTGCCCAAAGGCGAAATGTACCTTATAATGGAATTTGCAATAAACTGCTTCTCCCTTCGCATTAACCAGCTTGAAAGTATGCGATCCGTATCCATTCATGTGCCGGTGCCCATCTGGAATCCCTCGATCACTGAACAAGAAAGAAACCTAAGAAACAGAAACAAAAAGCATAAAATCTCTCAACTCGAATGTCTCAACTTTCTCAGACATCTCCGCTTTTCCCAAAAACCCCTTAGCTCTAGGGAACATACATTACCATTTTTATTTCATTATTATTTTCAATACAACAAACAAAGAAAGCAGGATGACACAGAGGTCAGTATCACTGTGATTCCAAACTCAGTGAGGAAAGCTAAACAAATGCAAAAACGACCCTATGATGTTACTCAAACTTCACCTTAATAGGAAAATAGTTTGGTACTACTTTTCTCTCATTTCCCTAATATACAGCTTTACCTCAGACTGAGAGGTTTTAACCCTGGGTGTTGATAAATATCAACTGACACCATTTCTAACTGCCCAGCCTCACCAGTAAAGGCCTATGAATGAAGACGAAATCAGTCATTATAAAACCATTCATGATCAAGAAATGGCAGGAATCAACCCCAAAACACACCCAGAAACCAATCCCAATAAAATAGCAACAACCGGAGAAGCACTTTACGGGGCCCACATCAGAGCTCCATGGCAGAGGATATGGCATAATGCAGTGAAAAGAAAAAGGGTCCCCACCTGGTGCAGAGACTCGGGGCGCAGGCTCCAGAAGTCCCACACCATGTCTGGATCCTTCAAGTGTGTCTGGGGGTTCCTCTTCTGGCTATGAATAAAGGATGGGAACTAAATGGGGAAAAAAAAGAATACATTTTTAAAACTAAATCTACAAGAATTATAGTAATTCATATGATAACGTTACCTTTCGCTTATGCATTATAATTCTAAACCATACAATCTTTGAATTCTATAGTACTAAACCCTAAAGTGAAATGTACTCAGCAAATAAAACTAGTGACACTCCAAAGAATTTTAAATATACTTAAAGCTAAGTTATCTCTTTAAGGAAAAAAAACACATGCACAGGTACACACAAACATATACTTCCTGCTCACCTAAAGCAGATATAGACATTTGTTGTTTTTAGGGAAAAGCCTTTCTTTTCACTTATCTTCCATGTTCTTCAAGGAAAACTCAACTATTCCCTTTGAGTCAATGAATCTCAAAATACCAAATCCAAGGCCTATGGGAATTTTATTTGATCCTATGAAATGTCATTAAATTCAGAAAAATATATTTACAAGGACAGTCCTGACAACCCAAAGTCTCTTCCTTCTACTTTCTTACAAGGTTTTCTTCAAATGCCAACCTATAGAAGTGAAATCAATTTAAATAAACCACATTTATACAGCACAAAATACTCTGTCACCTACCAAGAAGGCATCCCGGATGAAGAAAATGGGGGTGTTGTTTCCAACAAGATCCCAGTTACCATCCTCAGTGTAAAATTTCACTGCAAACCCACGAGGATCACGAATTGTGTCGGCTGAGCCTGATTCTCCAGCTAGAAAATTCAAATGGGAAAATGAAACATAAAGCACAGTTCTTTCACCCAAGGAGCCAAAAGTCATAAAGAAACATTAGGCTCTATCTTGTCCAATCTATTTCCTAGAAGGAAAGCATGTATTTAAATGCCTGGGAAATTATTTCTAAAACCCACCAGCTAATTTGGCCTACAAATTAAACAAAAAAAAATTAATTGAGAGTAATAGGAGAGTATGTGTAATAACAGCTAAAAGTATTACCCATTTAACATAACTATGTCTAAGAAGGTAATTAAAGTTTCAATCAAAATAACAAGAGAATAATTATGAAGATTAAAGTGGTGGACATGGAGAGTGAACTGTCAAAACTGTGAGGTTAATATTTAGAAAATTAGTTTAAATATAGGTTTATTCTTAATCTCAATTTTTTTTTTTTTTTTTTGAGACAGGGTCTCGCTCTGTAGTTCAGGCTGGCCCTGAGCTCACTATGGTGCCCAGGCAAGCTGCCACGAACTCAGCAATCCTCCTGTCTCTGCCTCCCGAGTGCTGGGATTACAGACGTGAGCCACCACGTCCGGCATTGTGGTATGCGGTGTTGATTATTGGTGGGCGTGTCTCCGCGCCCAGCATTATATGTGGTTACCGGGGATGGAACTCAGGACCTTGTGCTTGCGAGGCAGGCGCCGGAACCACTGAGCTAACCCTCCGGCCCAATCTCAATTATTTTTACATTCCACAATATTTTTCATATGCACAGAGTCTGACAGAGAAACCAAATTAATCATGCGTTGTGATATGCTGAGTTACAGTAGGAAAGACATAAGACTAACTTCATAACATGAGAAAAATCAGTTAGCCTTCCTAAAATGCAAAATTGATCTACAGATTAAGGTCTGCAAAGCACCTAAGCATGGCTGGCAGAAACTTAACTCTCAGTACAGGATAGTGACTAAGATCCCTATTCCACCCTTCCCTTTGGGGCAACCACTGTGGAAGCCTCTTTTCAAATGTCACAAAATTTCAGCAGTTGCCTCTGCATAAGGGTGATTTCTGAAGACTTTGACAAACAGAAACATAAGTAACTTCCTATAGGTCTCCAAATACTTTTTAACTGTAAAACCTGATAAAATTTTGGAACATGTTCATTTCTTCATTGCTAATAAGACTCTCAAAATTAATTTATAAATGCCCCTAACAGGGTACAAGTGAATTACACAGGACCAGTTGTGCTCATGAACTGACTCACCGACAGTAGAGAATCGAACAGCGATGGGTGTCTTCTTTCCAATATGCTCAAACACTTTTGCCTTGGAGTACTTGGTGATGTCATGAGTGACCTCAAAGTAGCCAAAGGCCCCTAATGAGAAAGTTACAGGAATCCTTAGCATGAGACCATCACGCCGGCCATCAGGCCTTCACCAAAGAACAAAGGAAAGTAAGGGTTGAGCACCAGCCTCTGGCAGCTTCCACTCTGATGAGGGAAGGAGAGATACTCAAACACAGAATAACAAGAGTACAATGTAAAGCCCCGCCATCATTTTGTGCATAGTTAGGGCCAAGAAAAACTGATGAGCGTGAGCAAGGCTGACAGTGGCTGGCTGCTCAAGGTTGACCCAAGGACATGGGACCTCAGTGGGGATCAAAGTACAGATAGGGCCTAGAAAAGAGTGGAAAAGGAAGGAGAGTAAAAGAAAATACAGGGAAGGAAAGAATAGCTTCAGCAGTTAACAAAGACACAACAGGAACCCAAACAACAAACTGAGTAGCACGTCAAGTCATAACAGAAAAGACACATGCAGAAAAAACTAGAAAGAAATTTTATCAAGGAAGAAGACACGAAGGAATGAGCAAGTCCTAGATGGAAGTCCAGTAAAATAGGCTTAAAAAAATCACCCCCCCCTTTTTATTTTGTAGGACCGGCAATCAAACTCGGGCCCTTGTGCTTCCAAGGCGGGCATGGTACCACCTGAGCTAAACCCCCAGCCTTTTGCTTTCCTTTCAATGGAGCTCTTTTTCTACTAGGTTTTAGCTTATTTTTATTTATTTTTTTAGCTGAGTTTTAAACACCATTCTCCTTTTTTTTCCCTATCATAAAAGACAAAATGTTTGGGAGAATAAAAACCTCTACAAACCCACCACTCTAACCCAACTACACTCAGTTCTGCAGTTTATTTGGTTTTTATCCTTTTAAATCTAGTTGCCTTTAACAGCATATGATTCTGTATATGAATTTCCATATTTTATTCTTTCACTGAACTGCACAAGGGAAGAAACAGAACATTACTATTTTTAAAATGAATTATTTTACATATAATGTCCAACCTCCAAAACGAAAAGAGCATCACTTAATTACTAATTTCTTCATTGATGGGGGAAAAAAATATTTTTCTTTCCCTCAACAAGAATGGAGGTTTAGCACTTGATAAAGGTGTTCTGAAATTATCCTTTAATGACAAATAAACTTAGCTCTCACCTGCTCCTTTAGCATGCACAACTCTCTCTGGAATTCGCTCTCTGTCAAAGTGAGCCATTTCATCAGTGAAAACCACATCCTGGACAAGAAGGGGCCCGCGCGGCCCTGCAGTGAGAATATTAAGTTTGTCTCCTACAGGGTTTCCGCCTCCCGTGGTCAGGACATCAGGTTTCTACATGAACACAAAACAAAGAAGAGTGCAGAAGAGTCAGCAGAAGCAAGCTTTTCATTTACATTGTCCCGGGGTCCATCACTTTGTACAGGGTCCATTTCTTGCCTTTTTAAATTTCCTATGTACAAAGTACTAAAATACTACAATACGTGCTGTTGCCTGAAATTCACAATCACCTCTCAGAATCCCTTGACAAATCTCAACACATGTCTGCTAAGACCCTAGCTCTACAAACAAGGCTATACAGTCAATCAGTTGGCTCTACTCCCACTCTTGACAGAGCCTTGCTCTGTGTAGGAAAACTCAAACAGCGGAGCCCAGAAAGGGATGTAAATGCTTACCACCAAACATACGAAGTACAAATGATGGCCTGTCCAGAATAACTATGCTGGCTAATCCTTCCTTCAGAGCTTGCAAATGCTCTATTAGAATGTGGATTTCAAGGCTACTGTCCCAGACAGTGCATTCATCTCTCCCAAACGATATGTCTTGCTATTTGCAACATCTCTTTTCAATTAAAAACAAATTCAATAGCATTTACTATCACTGAAAATATCTCTTTTCAGGTGAGAGAGATTATTTATGTTTTAAAGATAACACATGTCTCTGAAATGAGATGGGTTAATTTACTGTAATAATGAATTATTTTTGATCCACCCTACTCTCCAATTTCAGCCACATCAGAGGCCTGTCAACTGCCCCTCCTGTGAGGTGGGAATAATATTCTTTAAAATTTATATGATACTGAGCAGCTCTTGGCTTCATCTTGAGATGTCGCTGTGGCTTAGTTTTTTTTTTTTTTTTTTTTTTTTTAATTCTCCGGAAAAAAACCACCCTACTGATGAAAGCCAACACTTTAGTATTTTCGCAAACCTAGAGTGGATGTGTAATATCCATTCTGTCCTGACTATTCAATTAAAGTTAACTCTGCTTCTTCTCTCAAACATAATACGATAAGGAAAGGGTACTTAAATAAACTATAAAAGTCCTGTGAACTGTTTGACGAAAAAGACAATGAAAAGAAGAGATCTTAAAATTTGCAGAATTAATAAGCAAGATGCTCTCATCCTCACTAGTGAAGCTCCCTTGCCAACCAGAGTTATTTTCCCATCAGAATGAAGTGAGACCAATAAGACGCCATGGGGAAACCAAGAGTGCTGGTGGCACAGACTGGCTCGAATGTCCTGTTCTGCCAATTACCAGCTATGTAGCTCCTGACGGGTTATTTATCTCTAAGTCTCAATTTTGCACCTAAAAATTGGACAAAATAACCACCTCGCACCAGGAGCAAGTGACCTAACAGCAGACACAGTAAAGCATTTTAGATTTTTCTGGTCATCACAAAAGATGAGTGCTCCTCCAACGAGACTCTCACCTAGCCACCTGTGTCCCTGCCCCCGGCTAGCAGCAAGCTCTTCCACATTCCCAGAAAGTTGAAAGGGCCAAGGCACAGTTACTACCCAACTGCACCCTCTCTCTTTCAGAGATATAAATGTTGTTGCTAAGACATGTGACCTGGTACAGTTTTTTAAATTTTCATTTCAAGTAGAAGATGAATCCAAAAATAAATCAATAAAGAGCAAAATTTTTTTTTTTTTGAGACAGGGTCTCACTTTGTAGTTCAGGCTGGCTCTGAGCTCACTATGGAGCCCAGTCAAGCCTCGAACTCAGCAATCCTCCTGTCTCTGCCTCCCGAGTGCTGGGATTACAGGCGTGAGCCACCACGCCCGGCACTGTGGTGTGTGGTATTGATGGCTGGTGGGCGTGAGTCACCACGTCCAGCATTGTATGTTGCCGGGGATCAAACTCAGGACCTTGCACTTGCGAGGCAGGTGCTGGAACCACTGAGCTAAATCTCCGGCCCTAAAGAGCACAATTTTAACTGAAGGCTTCGTTGTACAGAGCACTCGGAACTGTTTTTTTTCTTCTAATAAGTCAATTGTCCTAATTTATGACACTGTCACTCACACAAGCTCACATCTGAGCAATGTATCTTCAAAACAAGTACAATAGCGAAAGATACAGCAGTCGGCAGCACAGAAGAGAGGCCAGTGGGCAAAGGCTGGACAGGGGAAGGTGCTCAACTTTAGGGGTTGTTCAACTTTAGATAAGAGCAGGTGACCTAAACTAAAAGATGGAGTATTTGTTAGGAAGAGAGGTGCAGGAGGCAATATATTTATGAAGAAGAAAATAATGCAATGAAGATTTACATAATAAAAGAAGAGGATAGGCTACGTAACGAACCACAGAAGTTATCACTCTTAAACTCTCAATAATCCTATGAGACAAACATTATTGTTCCAATTTAAGAGATGACTCTGAGCATCACACTCAGGGAACTTAGGTCATTTTACAGAGAAGGGATGGGCAAAGAAATTCTAATTTGTGATTACTGTGATTTTTATTTTTATTGTTATTCAGCGAAAGGTCACTTTAAAACCAGAAATTTTTAAAGACAGAAAAACTTTTCTGTTGCCAGGAAATTTTAAGAAGTTCTCTCAGGAGAAGTAGGGTTGGTGTAAGTTAACATGATGACGCCTTCCTGGCTGCCACTGGTCCAAGACATCCACTTCCCTCTCTTTCCCAGCCACTCCCTGCCCCGTTCTACCCCACTCTTGTGGCTAAACCTTTCTCCAGGTGCTTCCACTTCTCTCTCTCTCTCTCTCCTAGTGGACAAAAAAGATGCCATGTCCCTTTAAGAAACCACAGTGACGCACATATGCAGGTGACGCAGGTGACTGACGTAAGTAACGCAGACCAATCATACATTGCTAAATGCTACTTCCACCCTTGTGCCTAATCACACCCCGCCATGAGCACTGCTCCCACCCTCTCATCCAATCACATCCCAAGGCGCCCTATATAAATGTCTGTACTTCCATAATAAAGGGAGAAGCTTCTCAACCAACGTGGAGTCTGGGTGTTGTGATTCCACGTCCCCACTCACCCTTCAGAGGCCGTCAGATGATAAGAGACATCACGGTAACTGGACCAGGCCGGATTACACACCCTACCTCATCCCTCCAGGCTTTTATTGTGCCCCACAGAACAAAATACAACTGCATATTTTATTTTCTTCTCTAGACAGAGTACTTGCTTTAAATTTATATCCCTGATACCTAACATGATTATTCAACTCATCAACAAAATGTACAACATGTGCTTGTGGGTTTGATATTAAATAATTGAAACTACATAGCAGTATGAAATGGCCAAGAAAGATTCTAAGCAGGGGGAGGAAACAGTGTCTGCCCTCCAAAAACCAAAAGAGCAGTTTTTAAATTTATGACTTCAAATTCTGAACACTTTTAGACAAAGTTGTTATGAAAACCCGCTGTAGTAACTGGCTTGGCTAAAAGCCAGCACTACAATTAGAAGTGAATTATAAGTAAGATTCCACTTTGGCTTTACTATTTTATAAGTTTCTGTTAGCTGGAGCTAATACAATAATGAAGAAATTTTCATAGGAGGAGCAGGGTTGGCTTTCTTTGTTGAAATACTTCATTAACATAATTTCTCCATTTTATCGGTTATCTTCACTCACAGAAGTTTCCAAACCTTACATCTGCTTTCCCCCCTCGTTAATAGAAAGATTGGTAATACAAGTTGTCCTTATCACTCCCAAGGTGTGTAGTGACAGCCTCTCATTTTCAGTGACCAATACAGAGAGGACCTGACACTCTCTACCAAATAACTGCCCAACACATTTGTTGAACAAAGATTCCAACATGTACACCATGTACAGGAAACCAGACTGTCCTGAGTCCCAAATTGCTTCAGTCTATAAGCAAGTAACGGGGGAAAAGAAAACACAAATGGGTAAAAGAATATTTGCTGGGTTTAGAGGAAGCTATTTGCATTTTTGCCGGAAGGAGAAGGCTTGGGAGGAGCATCCCCAGAGGGCCAGGATTCTGCCTCCCCACCTTGCTCCTCCCAGGGGAAGACAGAGCCTCCTCTGACCAAGCAGTTTGGGAAGAGGATGGGGGGAACAGCGCCCTCTGGAAACCAACAACTTCAGGCAGCACAATCCTCCTTTTCCATCTAGGGTTGGAGGTGGGGGGTTGTTCGCCCCTAGAGCTGTCTAAATCTAGGGGTAAACTCAACTCTGGAACGTAATCTCAGGAAGCCCACCTGGCTGGAACTTCCAAATTTCATTTTCCAAGCAAGTCTCTCCCAGTAATGAAGGTATTGTTTTGATTCCACGTTTCTCTCTTAGCTGAAATATGGGGGATAGGAGGAGAGGGTATCACATATCAGACCTACTAAACACTTAAAATCGTTTGAACTGGAGAAGTTGTAACTCCTTCCTCAACTAGTGATGTGCAACCCACTCAATACCTCTGAAGTAAGTATTGTTATTATCCTCAGTGGAAAATAAGAAAAGGAAGTTGAGGCACAGACATACTAACACCTTTAATCAGGACACGTTTAAATTACACACAGGTATCACACCCAAGTCCTCACCACAGTCCTTTAGATTTAGGAAAATTGTTATCTTAGTGGCAATATGGGAAGCCAAAATGTAGGGAAATAAACTTGTCCATGGGATCAAGCCATGATTTGAACCGCATCCGATTCTAAAGCCTGATTCTTCACCGACTACACTAAACAACTACGCAGTTTGTTTACAACACCATAAGGAAGACAGAAACTTAAGAGACATATCAACCACCGAAATGGTGAAAATCACTGGAGTCTGGATCTGAACACAATGCTGAGCTAAGGAGACAGAGACCCCAAGTCCAACCCCAAGTTGAGTAACTCCTCAAAACCCCCAGGACTCTGGCTCTGGTGACAGTCCTAGCTGTAC
This sequence comes from Thryonomys swinderianus, assembly GCA_004025085.1. NCBI lineage: Eukaryota > Metazoa > Chordata > Mammalia > Rodentia > Thryonomyidae > Thryonomys > Thryonomys swinderianus. The sequence goes on from PVIC010015578.1 coordinate 27,280, forward strand.
GTTATTACAACAAAAGGACACAAAGCCAAGTTATCAAAGAGAAAAGGCACCGGAAGTTCAGTCAGGGACACACTTTCAAGGAGTCCCACCCAGTGAAGAGCCACAGGCCTAATTCTTTCACCACTGTTTCACGTAAAACAGTGAGTGCATTTGCAAAGGACAAAGTAAAGGGAAAGTTTCAAGGGCAGAATGAAAAGAGTTACACAGGGTATCTGCAAACAGCAAGGATGTTGAAGGATCGATGACAAAGATACCACCACGCAAAGGTGGAAGAGACAGATCACCAAGAGATGTCCTTATGGTAAATTTTGCCTGAGGTTGTAATGTTATGGTCTGGATCTAGATGCCCCCGAAGCCTCATGCAGTCACAGGTAGCTGAATTGAGAGTGTATAGTGCTAAGATCAAGGGTGTGTGATTACGAAGCCACTACACATGACTGATTAGCTTGCCATGGCCCCAATCTCGAGGGCCTTAGTAGCATACAAGGAGCAGACACTGTTAATTTCCCTGTTGGTTTTACTTTTGCTGCTTCCATTGCCATGAACTGTTACCCCTCTGCCACTCTGCTGATCATGAGCTGAAAACTCTAGGAACTGTGAGCCTTTTCCCCTTTTAGCATTGTCTCAGCTGCAAGAGAAAAGTAACTAAGACAGCTGCAATGGGCATTGAACAGGGTCGTGGCTCTGGTAGTCTTTAGAATAGCTCTTGTTATCCCACGCAAGATCCCTTCTTCATAAATGTCCAGCTTTATGATTTGCTATTGTTGCTGCTGTTGGGATTGATACAAGCCACTCCATTTTGGTTCTGACAACTGCCATAGACCCTAAGTTAATACCGTAACACCGACACACAAGGCAAGAGCAAACAACACGATTTCTATCAGTCAAGTGAAGAACTGTCTGTCCCTGGTGTTAAACTGCATGAGGACAGGGGGAGAAGAGAGCAGAAGATGAAAACTGGTTCCAAGGGATCCTGGGAGGAGAACCCGTAGGTAGTCTTAATTCCTGGGAAAAATAAAATAAAATAACAGCTTTATGAGGAAGAGAACAAACCTCAGGCTCCCAGCTCATAGAGCTGGGCTTGTAAGCACAGAGTAACTACAGCTCTTCCTCCTCATCCAAGTCAGAAACTTTCCAAGCAAGGTGCTCTCCTATTATTTTATACTAAAGTAACCATGTTACAATAGTTGCTATTTTCTTTTCACTTCTTCTTGGTGAGTTGCCAAGTCGTTGACTTTACTACTACAATGTCTCTAACCACAAAGGATCAAAACATTGCTACTAATTCCAACAGGAAACAAAACTTTTTAAAATCCACAGTAGGATAGACTGTTTTAAGTAAGCTTTGTAGTACTAAGACTTAGTCCTGCCTTTCAATCTTAGAGAAAAGACAGAGCAGAGGGAGAAATTGTAGAGATCAATTCAAACTGGGAAGGATATTTGCCGCATATGTGAAAAAGATCCCTTTACTCTTTGTATTAGGAGCTGCAATGGTCATAGTACTTAAAAAAATTAAGACCAAAATGGAGAAAATAAGCATGAATTCAGATTTGCTTATTTTACATTTTGCAATCAACCTCTCCTTTCTGTTGCCAACAGGGGGAAAAAAAATATGTGGAACAGTTTAGAGATTGGGTAAGAAGTAGAAATGAAAGCTTAGCAATTTCAACTCCTCTTTCATAATGTCCCTCCTGCTCTCACATTCCGACATGGCTGTTCCCACTCCTAGGTGTTCCCCATGAGAAATAAAAGCCTACACAGAGTTAAGTCACTGGGTCACTATCTCTGTCTCAAATGCTGACAGGGTAACAGCAAGACAATGATCATCATGGCTACCCTAAAAACCACAACCCTCCTGGGCCATACATGCATGCCAAGAGTGGACAGGCAAAGACTCCACCTCTTCCCTCTCAAGTTACAGACCGTATGAAAGCTAAGACTTGAGACTTGCAGATTCTCCAGTGTGACCAGATGTAATGAAGCCACTTGTCCTAGTAACCTGTCTTAGAGGATGAAGCTAGGATTCTAAGCAGTGGGCACTAAAATTCCCATTTATACTCTATTCAAGGGTCCTAGGGTCTCCTACAGGAATGTCTTCCTCCCACTGATGTACTTTAGGGTGAAGATAGATGAAGGTTTTCAGGTCCATCCAAGTGATGCCCACAAAAACACGTGATGCGCTCAGCTACTAAATTTTATGGAGCTGCCAGTTCACTTGTCAGCAGTAACATCTGGTCCCAGGGAGAAACGCCCTGTAAATAAACTGCTTGCACATCTGGACACCCTGGTGCCAAAACGTGACCCGCCCAGCTTGTCATTCTGCAGTGGGCTCTGAAGGGCAGAGTCAGCACAGTGTCCAAATTTCAATCTTTCAAAATTGTGTACGAGATCAAAATGAAGGATATCTTAATGCCAGAATATAAAAGGGACATATTATTTCAAAGGAAATCATGTCTGTCCACCCATTGCCACATCATGAGAAAATGACAGGGCAGATTTTCATCACATCTAGAACACAATATAGTGGAGTTGGTTCACTGGACATGGACAGGTGACAGTCAGGTGTGGCCTATAGCGAGCTCTAGCCCAAGGAACCTGAGCACTAGTGACCTGGTCCCTACACCTCCAAGCTCCTCTGTGCACTGAACCCTCCTGCAGTGTCACGGAAGTGCTTCTGGCACCTTGCAAGCCTTGTGTTGGCCAAAGGGAGTGCAGGCCCCCAGTAATGTGGGGTGTAAAGCGTCCACCCACCCACCGTCAACTTCAGAACACTGGGCCAACACATAACAGAAATTTCTAATATGTTCACATTATTACTCATTGGGCTTTATCATTACCACACTTACTGCAAAGATGATATAACCTAAAATATGGGCTATGGATCAACGATACACAGAAAAAAATCCAGTTTTTAAAGAGAAAAGATATGATCACAGATACTGCCAAGGAATAGGTTCCAATGATCAATAAGCGATGTTCAGCATCCTTAGTCGTCAGAGCAATGCAAATTTAAAGTACAGGGTGCTATGACTTCCTAAGCACAGGAATGACTAAAATTAAAAGATTGACAACACTGGCAGTAGATAGGATGTGGAGCAACCGGGGCTCCCTACACTGTCGATGGCCACACAAACGGTATCGCCGCTCAGGACAAGCAGGCAGTTTCTCACAAAAGACTCATTTACCTTGTGACCCGGTAAATCCACGCCTCCTCAGTGTTTGCTAAGAAAACTGAAAGCAGAGGGGCATAAAAGGACTGGAATAATAATTTTCATCACAACTTTATTCATTCACAATAGCAAAAAAAAAAAAAAAAACACCGAGAAATGGCTAGAAGAATCAACAAGTTAAACATGGAATTATATTCATATAACATAATATTACTCAGCAATAAAAAAATAAACCTCTGATACACACAACAATATGAATGAATCTTAAAACATGTTTACCGAATGAAGGAAATCTTTTTGAAAAATAAGTGTATAAATCAGTGGTTTAAAAAATTCAAAACAGGGCCGGGAATTTAGCTCAAGTGGTACCACACGTATCTTGAAAGCACAAGGGCCCGGGTTCAATCCCCGGTACCACTGTAAGAACTTAGGGAAAAACTGAACTGTCCTGGATGTCTAACAGGAAGGACTGGAGCAGGAGTGCAGAGGAGGCTGGCAGCCTTGTCACACACAGGGAGCCGCTCAGTAGCCCCGCACCGCCCACCTATCCTCCAGCAGGAACTTTAGCACCAGAGGACCAGGCAAAGCACACTCTAGTCCTCTCTCTACCAAGTGAACCAGCAGCTATGAGACCTGGACACAACATTCGGGTCTAATCTGCCAAACGGAAACTCCAGTCAGATGTAGGCTCATCTAATCTCACCGCCTCAAAGATGCTTGGGTCTCTGCACCTTGGGCCCCGAAATGGGCCCCAGTCACCCACCCGGGCCGAAACGCCCTCCTCTGACAGGCTTCTTCCGGATGTCACTTGCTTTGGGGAGCCTCGCCACGGTCTGGCCCCTTCCACTGCACAGGAACCTGCCTCGCGCTGGCCTGATAATCACCGTTTGCGTGACTTGAGTCCCGGGCTAGGCTCTGAGCTCCCAAGGCATGGCTTTTGCCCTACTGTGATCGTAAACCGGGCCAGCGGTGCCCAGCACAGAACACTGCGAATCCCCCAGCTATTCACACCTGTCCTCAGTCGCTGACAGCTCTGAAATGCTAGGCCTAATGTACATAATGAAACAACGGATTTTTAAATTATTTTTATTTAGTCGCTTACTACTGTGCTATAAATGTCACTGTTGACTTTTGCTGGGGACATGGAGATTATTAAACACGTCCCCGGGGGCCCCACCGAACATGCAAACGGGGACGTTAAAGCTGCAGGCCCGGCCCTGCGTCCCCGCGCTTCCTCTTCTCGGAGCTGCAGCTCTCCGCCCCTCCGCCCCTCCGCCCGCCCGTCTCCAGCCCGCCCCGGAGCTGTGACCTCTGTTCCAGCTGGCACCAGTGCAAATCCCGGAGGCACGGTCCCGAGTCCAGAAGCCAAACCCCGCTGGCCCACCGGGCCGCGCCCGGAGCTGAGTCCCTCCCCACGAGGGCGACAGCGCGGCGCCGCAGAGGCCCCGCAAGCCGCGGTGCACAGTCCCGGTCGCGGCACGGACGCCGGGCCGTTACTCGGCGCCGCCCGGCGCCCGGCACCCTGCGCATGGCCCGGAACGCACGTCCCGGAGCGCACGGACTCAAGCGCACCTGCGCCATCCGCTGCTCCTTCCACTGCTTCATCTGGTCGCTGGCTGGATCCCGGCTGTCCGCCATGGTGTCCGACAAGCGCTGCAGAGCGTGGCTGCGACCCCGGTTCGCGCGTCTCCACCCTCCGCGGATGACTGCGTCCTGGCTCGGCCGCTCTAGTAGGCGACCTCAAACTCTGCCAATCAGCACCGCCCTCCGCCCTGCCCCATCGGAAACCGCCTCTTGATTGGTTGCTGGAAAGCTAGGCGGGATGGGATTGGAGGACTAGGCGGGGTCGGGAGGGAGGCGGAGCCCGGAAATGTGGCGAGATGGCGGAGCCCGAAGGAGGGCGCCCTTGGGGCCAGAATCTCTGGTGGATTGCTTTACGAGAAATTTACGAACGCAATTTGTATTGTATTATACACTTTTATTTTACTTTCAGCTCAGTTAGTTGTTCTAATTTTATACGGTTTTTATTTTTAAATTTTTGTTAGTACATATTTCCAGTACATGTTAATTGTCGTAGAGTCTATGCATGTGCCTAACCCGTCTTTTTACTCATGATCAAAATTAAACTGTTCCTTATCTAACTCACAAGTTTTTGCTACTGAAGGATGGATAGGCACTTGCTTTTGTTCTTTTCTTTTTTATGAATCATGAGTGATACCCTGTTACACTAATTATTTAATATTAAAGCATTCTGAAATTTTATCTTACTCCAGATAGGTGTGGGTATCCACTTTCAGAAAGAAACAATTTGCAAAGACAAAAATGTCATCCACTCCCATCCCCTACGCAAGAATGGACTTCTTTAAAGCAGGGACGTGCTTCGCAAATTTTTTCCCAAATGAGTAAGAATTGTGAAAAGCTGATGTCTCTAAAAATTCATGTTGAAAAATAAAATATTTGATAATGTTTGTAATCCTTAGGAAGTTCCTGACTAGTTTGTCACACTGACCAAACAGATCAAATGTTTTCTCTACCTGGGTTTAACATGAACACCTTGATACATACGAATGTACCAAAGTCTTCAAATTAAACATTCTTAGCTTTTACACTGGATTTCTTTTCAGTCCCGACTACACATAATGAGTGCAAATTACAGATGTCCTTGATTCTGCAAAAATGGACAAGAATCTCAACGTTGAAAGTATAACTTTTGCAGTTCATCAAGAGAGCTGTCTACACTTGGCTTGTATCACCTACATTTTCCCTGTCTTGCACTTACACAGTTGTATGGAAGCTGAGACCTCTGTGCTGGGTGTCTTTTGCTGCCCACTCTTCCATACGGGCACTAGACTGTAAAATCCGGAAGGACCAGAGTGCTACCTCTAGAATGTATTGAGCACTTACTATGGTGTCAGGGACTATTTGATGCTTTTTTAATATATTTGCTTATCTAACATGAAAAGTTTTATAATAATATTATCTTCCATTTACAAATGAGGAAACTGAGGTATAGGGAAGTTATATAAACAATTTGCCCAATTAATACCATTGTTAAGAGACAGAGCCAAGATTCCAGCCCTATTTGTACATGTCCAGAGCCCACGGATTGTGGAATAAATAAATGCTGCAAGAATCAAACAAGTCATTTCTTCCTTAGCCGTGATAAATACCAAAAAGTCGATTTTTAAAGAAAGCTCACGTCATACGGTTAAACTTTGTTCATTGATTGAACTTTGTGTGATTTCATTGTTTGGGTTCTTCTTTTTCTCCTTCTTCCCCTTTTTCTACTTCTTCCCCTCCTCCTCCTCCTCCTCCTCCTCTTCCTTTTTCCATTTCTGTTACTGTTGGGTTGGATTCCTAGGGAATTATTCCCAGAGAAAGAAAAGTGGAGAAACAAAACTGGTTTCTGATCTTTATTATGTCTTATATTTTACAATAAAGCATGTATTCACAAGTAGTGGCTAGGAACTTGTACTAGCTACATACAAGGTAGAACTTAGCTTTATGATTCTGATTCTTAGCTTTATGATTCTAATTATAGTTTAAGTGAAAAAGTCTCTACAAACCAGCTGCAGTTTGAAAATGCTTGAAACCTAGTTTGCTTTACTCCTAGGGTCCTAGAGGTAATTCCAAGTGATTACTTTTGTAAACAAATGTGGCCCCAAGTTTTAATACTTTATTCCTATAAACATTTTGTTGGTATTCAATAAAATTGTTATTTAGAAAATCTCTTCTCTGATTATTCAGAACCTAATGGAAAAAAAAATCCTAGCACAGAACATGATATCAATCCTAACACCACCAAATTGAAAATGAAACTGAAATGTTCAAGAGAATAGACTGGAAACTCAACTAGGGATCTTAAAGATCAATTTTCTTTCATTAACACTGGAAGAAAGAGAGAATTAGCTGCATCCATTAGTCAATGATGGGTACAGCACACATCGTTAGTATTTCCTTGTTTTTATTCTACCCACTCTCAGAATAGACTGAGAACCTTCTACATTATTTCAACTGAATTCTCTTCATTATGGCCTTGTGAATGGAGGGGTAGGCAGAGGAGAGGAAAAGAAAGAAGACCATGGTTTGAGATGTGCTATGACTCAGGAGGAACCAGTGGCTTTGAGGGAAGGGGGAGCACCGGCACCCCAGCTCTGTGATCCAACCCAGTCTCCACATGGCTGGATTTGCTTTAAAAGGTAACTACGTTTTTTTTGGTTTTTTGGTTTGGTTTTTTTTTTTTTTTTTTTTTTTTTTTTTTTTTTTTTTTTTTTTTTTTTTTTTTTTTTTTTTTTTTTTTTTTTTTTTTTTTTTTTTTTTTTTTTTTTTTTTGCTTTTTGGAGACAAGGTCTCGCTTTGTAGTTCAGGCACTATGGTGCCCAGGCAAGCCGCCGCGAACTCAGCAATCCTCTTGTCTCTGCCTCCCGAGTGCTGGGATCACAGGCGTGAGCCACCACGTCCGGCATTGTGGTATGCGGTGTTGATTGTTGGTGGGCGTGTCTCCACGCCCAGCATTATATGTGGTTACCGGGGATCGAACTCAGGTCCTTGCGC
>PVIC010015579.1:0-35020 GCA_004025085.1 Thryonomys swinderianus
CTGGTACAAATTTCCCAATGTTATATGTGATTTTGAGATGTATATAAATTGTACCAATAAAGAATTCAATTAAAAAAAAGCTAAAGCCTACTACCACATAGGCACACATACGTGCACTACCTCTCAGTGGTAGATCTGACCACATACTGCAGAAGGCCACTGGTGCACCAGGCTTGACTTACCCACCAACTAACTAGTGTAGCTGTGAAAATCAACACCCTCTTTATTGTTGCTGACTTTTACATTAAGCATTCCATGATTGCTATTACATTATATCAGCATTGTATTGGGTATTATGATATTTATATTAGAGTATTATTAATTTAATCAATGAGAATCAAGATTTGAAAAATAGAAAAAATATTTACACACATACACTTTCACTTACTCAAAATTATTTATAGTACTTATTGTGGTATGCACTGCATTTATTTAACAAATAGGCATTGTTGGGTCAAATAATCTCTTGCCCTTACAGATTTGATCATATGTTAGGAGAAAGACACAGAGACAAAACAAGAGAATTGGGTCAGATATGCTAACTTATCTTGGGTAATGACCACTCCCAAATTCTCAATGATTTTACATGAGTGACTTTCTTTCCCACTTATGCAACCTACAGAAGCAGGTCTTCAAGAAGGTTTATACATCTTGTTGCAAAGGGACCCTGGATGACAGTTTTATTTCAGCATGAGCTTCCTATAGGCTTCATGTAAGAGGACAATGACTGTAACATTCCATAGAAGATTTAAAAGCTTTGATTTTAAGTGGCTTATATCTTTTGTGCTTCTGTTTCACTGTAGAAATCAAGTCACATGACCACATCTAAATACTTGAGTTCAAGAAATCCAGCCCCTCAGCATGCTCAGATGGAAAAAAGTAGAACATACGCAGTGAGTAGTTCCAATGTTTACCACATTTAAAGTTTGAAATGAAGAGTACAGAGATAGGGATCATAGCACTAGTCTAAGTCATATCTGAAGATTCTTCCAAGTTGAGACTTGAATGGATGAGAATTCAACTGAATCATGAACAGAAAAAGCATAAATGAAAACTAGTTCTGATGCTGACCAGAGGTAGACAAATACAAGGAATAAAAAGGGGGTTAGTATGCTTTTAGGATTGTAATAAAGAAGTAGAAAGAAGGGCTGGAGTGAAATCCTTCAAGGCTTCACATTCCATCATAAGGTATAATAAGTTAAGAGGACTTGTGCTAAGAAACTTAAGAATTCCCAGATATTTTTGGAGGCTGAAACAAAAGAGGATTTAGAATAAGTAACTCTGGAAGTGAAGAAAAAGCATGACTCAAGAATTACTCCGAGGCTTCTGATCTGAGCCACTGAGTGGGAGGTGCTACCATTTACAAAGCTGATTAAGATGGAAAAAGGACAGGTTTATTTGATTATTGTTTTGTTTTCTCATCTTGCTGACTGCCTGGTAACTGGAGGTGGCTGGATAAAAGCTGAAGAATTTGATTTTTGAAAAGTTAGTTTAAAAAAACTAAGAAATTCAAGTGCAAAGCAAGCAGGCAGCTACACAAGTAAGTCTGGATGCCTCAGAAGATGTCCTGGACTATTGCATATAGTCAAAAGTGTTCTGCATATGTGGGATAATGGAAGCCAAGAAAATAAATACTATTTGACCTAGAATGTAATGTAAGAAAGAGAAGAGGCTTTAGGGCAGAGTCCTAGAGAGGTCCAAATTTTAAAAGTTAATAAAAGCAAAGCTAAGAGAAGAGAATAAAAAGTGGCCAGGGTCAAAATGGTCTTATCATGAAAAACAAGCGCATACTCTGTTGTGAAAGGGAGGACAAACTGTCTACACTTCTGGAAAAATCACACCAGATTAGAATACCAAGAATGGCCTTTAATATTTATTTACCCATTTAGCACAGTACAGTTCTTCCAGCTTTGATCTGACTAATATTCTTTTCTTTCTTTGTTTTTCTTTGTTTTCTTTTTTTTTCCTATTGTGGACCAAAGCCTTCTCTAGATACTCAGAACATGAGTATCAAATGAGACAGCTATAGTTTCTGTCTTCTTATGGCCTATATTCTTTAGGGGTGTATAAGCTATAAGCAAGTGGGTGAATAAACAATAGAATTTGATATTGCAAGTGGTTTCAAGGAAAAAGTTTTAGAGTATTGTTGAGTCAAGTAATTTTAATCTAGGAATAGATAAGTGGTGCCAAAATGCTGATGATGCACAATTATAATCAAAATCTGTCTTTCTTGGAGTGAATGATAGCAAATATAATGTGAATCAGAAAACAACGTGAGTAGAGACAGTAATTGGAGATCTATTCATCAGTCAGAAGTAAAAGTCAATACCTGTAGCAATTTTCAGACAATGAAGGACAGAAAATGTCATGGATTCCTCCTTCCATCCCCGATCACTTGTTTCTAGTCCTGCTTATGAGTTCATGCAATTCAGAGAATACCCTACAGCTCCCTGGGAAAGAAATATTGTGATTAGATAACCTGTACTAACTGAACACTTGAAGATGTAAAAGAGCTCCTCAGTAGAATATGGATGGAGATACCCTAAGATAATTATATTCCACCTAACAGTCAAAATCTTTTTCTCTTTCTATCTCTTGTAAATATTTTCCTCTACATAACAGTCTTCCAAGTGATACTGGTAGATGGAGGCATAATTACTCAAGTGGAGTTAAATTTAAGGGAGAGAATTGACTTATGTAATCTATAGATGTCCTAGATCCAACATACATTGCTTTTAAAACAATTTTAAACCGGCCAATTGCTTGTCTCCCAGGAGGCTTGTTGGCTTGACAAACATAATAAATTTTCTCAGGTTCCTGAAAACTAAATTGGCTTTACTCTTTTAAGTTTCCCTAGCTACTCAGAACTCGAGCAATGAACTTATTACTACAAACTCAAAGTTTTCTATTTGACCTAAGGCCAATTTGCATTATGTGCATATAAAATGTACCAATAAAGATTCAAATCTTAAAAAAGAAACATGAAGAAAACAAAGTATGTCATTTTTCCATCTCCCCATAGTTTACAGATCTTAGCTGACTTCCTTGAAAATATGCTGTTACCCAATCTCAATTGTGAGAAAACAGTAGGCTAGTATTATTTTGTATCCTATTCTTAGCAGAATCTAAATCACAAATGGTAAATGTCATCAAGTCAGTCATATTCTAGTAGAAGAGTGAGAGAAAACCACTACTAAGCAATAAAGGACATTTTTACTGTGTTTTCTAACACCAGTGATCCACTGTGTGAAACTGAAGCAGCATAAAAGTGATATCATATCAAACATGACAGAACACTTATAGGCTCCTTAGAGAAAAAACAAATAATCTATTTATGAGTTCCTGAGTTCCTTCTTATGAAAAGGTTCAGTGCAAATGTGATGGACTGCATATCCTTTAGTAAAACTTTATCTACATTTTATAATAATTACTTATTCAAATTGACCAGTATTCTATAGGATAGTATTGCTGAAATTAGAAATAGCTTCATCAATATTTCTAATTATCTAGTCTTATAAATCCACATAACAAACTACAAGACAAGAGGTAAAATAGGAATCCTACTGCCCTAAAATCATTTCTCCTCACTCCTTAAATGTGTTGTTCCCCCTCTTCTCAGGTGTGAAATTCTACCAAATAAGATTCATTTGGCTTAACAAGCCCATTTTCAAAGGTAAATAACTCTAAGAGAATTGGTTTAACAATTAAATCCTTCACGGAGAGTGCCTTAGATTACCTCCCTCCTAAACTCTTGTTGAGAAAATCCCCAGAGAAAATGCAGTTTAACAAGAGCAAAAAACTGAAGAGTGATTTTGGAATTTGAGGGAAGGCCCCATAAGTAGAAATATGTGTAAGACAGTAAAATGGGAAAGGAAATTTCCATCAGCCAGAATGGAAAATCTAAGTAAAGCAAAATCAAAGATAACTATGGTTGCTTTAAACACAAAACACAGAAAGAAGCCAGATATATCAGGTGCAGGTATAAATTCCCTGTGATGAATAGAATCATTAGGTATGTCTAAAATGTATCAATAAATGTTTTTGCTTCAAAATACAAGACACAGATACTTCAGACTGGATCTGGACAATGGGATGTTTTCACTGGTATATTGTCTTTAGTCATATAAAGTGTGTTAGTTGGGGCAACTATGAAAACTAATACCACTAAGTGGAAGGCTGATAAGCAACCGAAATATATTTCTCACTGTTCTAAATTGTGGAGGTCCAAGATCAGGCTGCCAGTGTGGTTGGGGTTTCCTAAGGGCCCAGCTCAAGGTCGCAGAAGGACAGCTTCTCATTGTATGCCCACCTGCCAGATGAAGAACATAAGAATTCTTTGGGGTTTCTTTTAATAATATCACAAATCCCACTGGTGAACACTCATCCGTGTTCATGACCAAATTATCCCTGAAGACTGCCACCCCTGATACCATAATACCTAGGGTTAGGGTTGTAAAATATAAAACTCGGTGAAAACACAAACCTTTAGTCCAAGCAGATAACATAACAGTAGTCTACACCAAAAGGTAAAAATCAAAAGTAGTCTTGACATATGGTAGTCTTCATATATCATAAAAACAAATCATCTCAAATTCTATCAAACCTCCACATACCTTCATATTACAAATTTTGGTGTATACCTAAGAGGAATAAAAACTTTTCTTATGTTTCTAAAATAGGCTTACTTGTTAAAAAGAAAACAAAGTAAGACAAAAAGCATATAGATTTTTGGAGGTGAGCTGTCAATGTGGGAGTTAAATGTGGAACATTTATCTCAATTCACTATCTCATGCTTGCATTTCACAGACCATTATCCCAGGCAGCCAAGGCCAGAAATAAGTGTATTTAAAGATCTAATACAAAACATCTTTCTTGGAACATTCTAGAGGTTTGACTGGCTTCTAGAGAAGTTATACACTGAGTTTATGAGAGTTTTATGAGAGTTTATGAGAGTTTTAAGTAAAACCATTTTTACCCAACCAAGTCAAAGGAAGACATTTTAACTCTATTACTTCCTCTGCAGTTCAAACACACTTTGCTAAGAGATTATTTATCATTGTGGATACTGAATAGATGATTTCTAAACTGCCTATGGTGAGACTTGCTTTAAAATTCCCAAACTAGTCGAAGGAGCAGCACAGCGACCCTTGCCAGCTTGGTGACTCAGTGAGCTGAGCAAAGCCTTCTGGGGCTTCTGTTTAAATTGCAGCTCTGCCCCCTCAGCTTTGCCGCGTAACTCTGGGTAGACTTCTAACCTGTTTCAACTGTACTTTACTCCTTAGCTTATGAGCTAAGCCACCGCCCTTGGGAGGAAAAACTAATTTAAGCAATTTGTGAACAATAGGTTTTATAGCATACAGCTAATAATAAATACCAAGGCTTTAAGCCCTTGATAGGAGTGAGTCAGTTCCCAGCACTTACTCTGCTCTATCAGACGCCATCATTTTGCAGGTTTTATGGAATCCTCATATCTGCTATCAAGTCAGAGACTTCTTACTCCTGCTTATTTGTAAAATAAGAAGATTTTTAATTGGCAGCAGAGTCCATTATTTCAAGTCCAAGTAGTAAAATCTGGACTTAACTTCCTAAGTTTATTGACCAGTGGCCATTTAATGGCTTTCGTGTACACTGAATCTGCAGTCAAGACAGCCAAACATAACAGCTAATAGGAGCGCTATATCTAAAGCCAGGTCCAGAGTATGTATTTTGGTGTTAGGTCTTGAATTTACCACTTAGTTTCTTGCAAAGCTGTGAAAACGTTGGAAAGCAATACAGCCTTTATCCATTATGCCCAGAATGGCAGTCTCAACATTTCAATCCACTATCAACCTATAAACTCTCACCCATCTCAGTCCTTTATCTGCCTTTGAAGGTCATCCGTTTTGAGGCGGGCCAATTGCTGCTTCTGATATCTATATCTTTTCAATAACATCGAACACTCTGAGGACAAAACAAACTGGATAAAAAACATCTGTATTTGTTGTGGCCTGCTAAGATTTCTCCACTGAAATTCAAAACCTTGATTTCAACCTTTAGTAGTTTCCTTAATCCAAAATCCTATTTGAATCAATATCTAAGAGCTTCTGATCAGTGCTGTTTGTGTGCTGTTGTTTTCAACTAAGACCTATGACAACTCTCAAGGAATGTATTGAAAACGCCTTTATTTCTAGAATGAAAACTACATACAATTTATTGAATAACTTGAGCATAGACTCATGCAGTTATTATGGTCCCAGTGTGGAAAACACATATAGTTTCCTTCTGTTGAGGCCACATGGGTTCAATTGTCACTGTTCTCATCCAACAAAGTTCCCTCTGCTAACTGTGTGTGTTCCTTGCTAATTCTTCTTTGTTGACTAAATATGCTGTTTCTACATTTTGTTCATGACTGGGAAAAAATAACAAAGCCTGTTTGTTTTTGGTTTGTTGTTCTTTTAATCACAGGACTTATTTATATTCTCTTTATGAAATGTCAGAGTTAAATCTAAGTAAGAGTTTCACTAATTTTGTTTCTAAAAAGACTGCTCCACTGAATATGCTCAGAAAATCTGCCTCCCTGTTGACTCAATGCCTTAACCTAAAGACCCATCAATTGGCATTGGATATGAGTTCCTCATTCCTTCGACAGAAATCCTATTCAATTCTAATACCTTTAACAGAGAGAACATCTTCTGGAATGGGATGATAAATCAAAAATTTGCTCACTCATTGTGTAAATGTAGAGTCATGATGACCTCATCTTTGTATAATAACTGATATTCTCTTCCACATATAGCAGTACAGAAAGGCTCCTATAATATCACACTGCTTACATCAGAGCAGGAACACTCAGTGTTCATTTATTCATTCAAAATTGTTGGGCATCTATAATATGCCAGACCTAGGCTATGGTCAGTATGAGAAAATGTACCACTACTTTAGTCCTTTTGTATGTTACTCAGATATCTCCTGGGATATCGACACCAGGTAATATCACATATGAATTATCTGCAAACTTCAGTATTTTGGTTACTAGGTTTAGGTTTGGTTATTTTGGCCCTTGACCAACTAATACATTCCTTTCATGATGTAGATCAAGGTATGAACAATTAGAAATGAAAAAGAAACTTGTATAAATAGTCTACAGTATTCAGAGGTGGAAGCACCATTAATCAAAACTACACAGGTGCTTATTTAGCCAGAATTTCTCTAAATATTTTCTTCTTTCCCACTAAGGGTTTCATACCATCCTCTTATTTCCCTTTAATATTCTAATTACCCCATTTGCTCTCCAAAGGAAAAAGACTTTCCTCATCTATCTTTATGGGTTCAACTCAAAAGTGCTGACATCATAGGTACCTGCACCTCAAACTGATATTGACTCAACACTAAGCTATTCTAGCACCCTTCATGATTTTTCCTCAAGACTTGATTCATCATTCGTGCTTCAGATAAAAATTGGTAAAATTGTAATTTCTGTTCAACCCTCAAGCTTAACTTAGTTCAAAACCTAAGTAACTGCCACTTCTTCCCTCTCTTTAGTTTATGATAAACTCTTTTTAAAAAATTGTAGGTGTTCTATCCTTTCTTCCAACATTGGCCTAAACTAGAAAGAGAAATGCTTTTCATGGTGCCCAGCAAAAGAACACAAAGGGAGAACATTTATAAATGTGTCCTTAGCCTTATTCACTGGAGAGTCTGCCCTAAAGAGCCAACAGAATTATGTGGTTTGCAGTCTGTTTGCGTTGCCTGACAGCCCCAAGCTATAAAGTTTGTAAGATGTCAGCTATTTAAATGATACACTTATTCTAGCTTTCCCTAGGAGGAGCTTGTCAAGCGCTCTTGTGAATGTAGGTTGCATGCCCACAGAGCTTTTCTTGTAGCATGCTGAGCAGATCAGCTGACATAAATATATCTACTGGCACAGAGGCTAAAATTCTCAGGATAAGTCTATGCATTAATCTAGTTTACTGATAATTCTCTCTTAAATTTGGTTAGGATGCCATGTGTAACGGAATATATCACTTCTAAAAATGCAAAGATCCAAAGTTCTAGATATAAAAACATTTTGGCATTAACTTCAGAATTTTAGAGACTCATATAGGTATATAGATAATAAGCTGGGTTAAACATTTAACTCAGCTACATTTCTGGGAGTTCCTTACTTCACAGTGAGGCCCAAGCTCCTTGTATCTTGTTTTCATTTTCCAAAATATTGTAAGTACACTTTCATTCATACCCACACCAATAATTTGTCTATTAATTTCACTGGCATGTGTTAATTAAAGTTTTTTAAGCAATCTACTTTGAAGTGTTTGTTATATGTAGTATTAACAACCTTAAAGTTAAGTCGTGAGTCATTTTCCTTTGTCAATAGTTTGACAGTTTTGTGAAAGCCTTAGTTTCTTCACAAAGTCTAAGGTGTTCCCCAAATTTTAAACCAAGAACTCTAAGAAACCCATTAACATTTTATTAAGAAGAAATCAATATAATGTTTTCTGCTAGCAAGGATAATATATCTCTAATTACCTCTTTTTTCTTGAATTTCCTGCCTTTCCAGATTATTGCTTAAAAGTATGTTCCAGGCATCATCAATCAAGTCAGGTTGGCTACCTCAACCAATAGGTATCTTCTAGTAGGCTTTGTTTCTAGCTGTGGATTTTTTCTCAAACTATTACATTTATTGAATCCTTTGCACATGGAGTATTTTAGAAACCTCTTGTCCCTAAATATTCTAACCCTTTGTTGTCATGCAGGATTGAGAATTAGAGACTTGTGTGCTTTTATAATTCATATCTGACTACTTCAACCTTCCCTTCACTTTTGGAATAGTTTCTTTTCCTCAGTACTCCTTGTTATTCTACTGGTTCTACTTGATATAGCAAGAGTCAAACATAAAGATTTGAATTCGAGACTTAGGTGTAGACAGAAATAGTTGCTGGTACTGCACCATGCCTGATGTATTTTGTCCATGAACACATGCACACAAATACAAACACACAGAGAACAAGGTGAGAAGTACTGGAGAAGTTCCTGAAGCTAATCCTATCCACACTCAGTTTTTAGAGATTGTATTGACTGCATACTGGCATCCTGAAGTTCTCTGAAGTTGTCTCTCAATAGACTTCTAATGTATTCTCCATAGTGCAATCAAATGATCTATTGTAGGATATAATTTTGATCCTGCAATATGGTGTTCATTAAATTCTCTTGGAGTTCCTTTAATATACAAAGTGAAAGTCTATGATAAGCATACAATCTGGTCTTTCTTTGGTGCATCTATTCACTGAGCCTGCTTATTCAGAATCTTCTAATGCCAGAAAGATACTGGTGTCTCCAAGTGGTTTGTTTCCCTTGTACATGTTGTTTTTTACAAGTGTAATGTGTTTTCTTCCTATTTCACTCATAAAATATATTCATTCATATTCAAGGTGTATACTGTGTCACTTACTCTGCTTAAGAGTTTGCCGTATCTATAGCAAATATAGTCCTTATTTTCTGTCCCCACAATGCTTTATGGAGTTTTATTAGGACCCCTATATTTCCACCATGTTCACCTGCTTACATTAGATCATTCTTATAGTCTCTAAGCATCTTTTTGTTTTACTCTGTTTTTGTTTTTGTTTTGTTTTGTTTGTTTTTTTAATTAAATTCTTATTGGTACAATTTCTATACATCTCACAATCACACAAAACATTGGGGAATTTCTACCATTATATGATATGAGTCAATTCTTATTTTTACCCATAACCCCACCCACCCACACCTCCCCACCCCCCCCCCTATACACATGCTCTTTTATTTTCTTTCAGAATCCTATTTATTCCTTCCCTCATTACATCTCCACACCAAATTTCCTTTGGAAATTTCCCACTCTACAAAAAGAATCATACTTTCTAGAGGTCATTTGCTTTTAGAGGTGCTCTTATCAAAAAGAAGATGCAGTATTTGCCTATCTGTGATCTATTTATTTCACTAATTAGCGTGTCCTCCAGGTGTATCCATTTGCACATAAATGAATTAATCTTGTCATTCTTTACAGCAGACTAATACTCCATTTTATTTAAAAAAATCACATCTTCTTTATCCAGTTTCCAGTTGAAGGGCATTTGGGTTGTTTCCATGATTGAGCTATCAAAAACTGAGCTGCTATGAACAAGGGTGTACATCTGTCTTTCCAATATGACTTTTTAAAATCTTTTGGGTCTATTCCTAGCAGGGGGACAGCAGAGTCAAATGGGACCCCTAGACCTATTTTGTGAGGAATCTCCACACTGATCTCCACGATGGGTGCACAAGCATACAATCCCACCAGCAGTGGAAAAGGGTTCATTTCTCCCCCACAACCTCTCCAGCACTTATCATTGGTTGATTTTGTAATACCGGGCATTCTTCATGGAGTGAGGTGAATTCTCAGTGTTGTTTTCATTTGCATCTCTCAAATTACCAGTGATGATGAACATTTCTTCATATGTTTCTAGGCTGCTTTGATTTCTGCCTCTCAGAAGTGTCTCATCATTTCAGATGCCCATTTTTTAAATTGGGTCTTTAAACGTGGGGAGGCTGATCTGTTCAAGTCCTTTATATATTGTAGATAATAGCCCTTTGGCTCATAAACATCTAATAAGGATTTTTTCCCATGTTGTTGGTTGTCTTTTAGCAGTGCCAGCGACTTCTTTTGCTGTGCAGAAGCTTTTCAGTAGGATGAGATCCCATGTCTTAATTCTTTCTGCTAGTTCTTGTGCTATGGAGGTTTTATTCATAAAATCTCTGCCTAAGCCAATGTCGCCAAGAGTTTTACCTAACCTGTTTTCCATAAAGCTTATTGTTTCTGTTTTAATGTTTAAGTCTTGTATCCATTGTGAGTTTAGTTTTGTGCATGGTGAAAGATATAGTTCTAGCTTTAGCTTTTGGCAGGTTAAACACCAGTTTTTTCCAGCAACATATGTTAAAGAGGCTGTCTTTCCTCCACTGAGGATGTTTGGCTCCTTGGTCAAAGACAAGGTGGCTTAGGGTATCCGTGGTTATGTGTGAATCTTCTAATCTATTCCTCTGGTCCTTGGGTCTGTTACTTTGCCAGTACCATGCAGTTTTCATCACAGTGGCTTTATAGTAGAGTTTTAAATTGGGAAATGTACTACCCCCTGCCATGTCGTGGTTGCTTAGAATTGCTTTTGCTACTCTAGGTTTCTTGTGGTTCCAGATGAATTTTTATATTATTTTCTCTATCTCTGTGAAGTATAGCATTGGAATTTCAATTGTAATTGCATTGAATCTGTATAGTAGTTGGAGTGTAGCCATTTTGACGATGCTGGTTCTTCCTACACAGGAAAAAGGGATATTTTTCCACTTTCTGATCTGCTTTTCTCTCATTTTTCAGAGACCTATAGTTTTCAGAGTAGAGGTCTTTCACTTCCTTTGTTAGGTTGACTTCTAGATATTTCATTTTTCTGGGTGCTACTGTGAAAGGGATTCACTTCCCATTTCTTTTTCAGTGAGTCTGTTGTTTGTGTAGACAAAGGCTTTTGATATTTGAGCATTAACCCTGTATCCAGCAACACTACCAAATCTGACAACTAAGTCTAGCAGTCCTTTGGTTGAGTTTTTAGGATCCTCTAGATAGAGTATCACATCATCAGCAAATAATGACAATTTAATTTCTTCCTTTTCTATCTTTATTCCTCTTATATCTTTGTCCTACCTGATTGCTATGGCTAATGTTTCCAGCACTATATTGAACAAGAGTGGTGACAAGAGGCATCCTTGTCTCGTTCCTGACCTTAGTGTAAAAGGTTTCAGTTTTTGCCCATTGAGTATGATGCAGGATGTTGGTTTCTCATAAATAGCTTGTATTAAATTGAGATAAAGCCCATCGATTCCGATTCTCCATAGAGTTTTGATCATAAATGGGTGTTGAATTTCATCAAATGCTTTCTTTGAATCTATTGAAATAATCATATGGTTTTTGTCCTTGAGTCTGTTAATATAGAGTATTACATTGATTGATTTACATATGTTGAACCAGCCTTGCATCCCTGGGATAAATCCAGCTTGATTAGCATGTATGATTTTCTTCATAGCACTCCATATTCTCTTTGCCAGTATTTTATTGAGGATTTCTGCATCAATGTTTATTAGAGAGATTGGCCTGTAGTTTTCTTTTTTGGTGGGATCTTTCCCTGCCTTTGGAATCAAGGTGATGGTTGCTTCAAGGAATGATTTGGGGAGTACTGCTTCCCTTTTGATTTCATTAAAGAGATTGAGAAGTACTAGTATTAAAACTCTTCTTAAAAATTTTGTAGAAGTCAGCAGTGAAGCCATGAGGACCAGGGCTTTTCTTTGTTAGTAGGTTTTTTATTACATTTTCAATTTCCCACATTGGTATCAGGTTGTTTAACATTTTTATATCCTCTTCGTTAAGCTTTGGAAGTTCGTATGTGTCTAGGAATCTATCCATTTCTTTTAGATTTTCCATCTTCGTGGAGTACAGATTATCAAAGTACATGATTATTATCCTTTGGACTTTCACTGGATCTGTGCTGATTTCTCCATTTTCATTCATTATAGCATGGATTTGAGCCATTTCCTTTGTTTGTTTGATAAGGTTGGCTAAGGATCTGTTGATTTTATTTACCCTTTCAAAGAACCGACTTAATTCATTGATTCTTTGTGTTGTTCTCTTTGTCTGCATGGCGTTAATTTCTCCTGTGATCCTTACAATTTCCTCTCTAGTATGTGCTTTGGGTTTGTTTTACTCATCTTTTTCTATTTGTCTGATGTTCATCATTTGATTGCTTATTTCAGTTTGCTCTATTTTCCTAGTGTAAGCATTCACTGCTATGAATTTCCCTCTCAGAACTGCTTTCATTGTGTCCCATAAATTCCTGTATGCTGTGCTAGGGGTTGTCATTTAGTTGTAGAAACTATTTAAGTTCTTCTTCAATTTTTTTTGTGGCCCACTGGTTGGTCAACAGAGTGTTGTTCAATTTCCATGTGTTGGTGAGGATCTTGGAATTTCTTCTGCTATTCAGCTCCAGTTTCAAAGCACTATGGTCTGATAGTATGCAGGGGATAATTTTGATTCCTTTGCAGTTACTTAAGCTTGTTCTATGGACTAGAATGTGATCTACTTTGGAGAATGATCCATGAGCAGCTGAGAATAAGGTATATTCTCGCTCTGTGTGGTGAAAATATCTGTATGCATTTAAGTCCATTTGCTCAAAAGTCTGACTTAGCTCTAGTATTTTCTTACTGATTCTTTGTCCAGTTGATCTGTCAATTTGTGACAGTGAAGTAATAAAGTCCCCTACAACTATTGAATTCATTGTTAACTAGCTTTTCATGTCCAGTAATGTTTGTTTTATATAATTGGGTGCATTAGAGTTTGGTGCATAAATATTTATGATTGTTATCTCTTTCTCTTGGATAGTTCCCTGTAGGAGAATATAGTCACCTACTTTATCTCTTTTAATCAGTTTGGGTTTGAAATCTATTTTATCTGCAAACAAGATAGCCACTCCTGCTTTTTTGTAGTTTTCTGTGGTGTGGAGGATTGTTTTCCAACCTTTTATTTTCAGTCCATGGGTTTCCTTCTGCATTAGGTGTGTTTCCTGTATGCAGCAGATTGCTTCTTGATCCAATCTGCTAGTTTGTGTCTTTTAATTGGACTACTGAGTCCATTGACATTAATGGTTATGACTGATATGGACATATTCAGAGCTGCCATGTTTCCCTGTTCTTGTTTCTTTTCTTCCTTGCTTTTCCTCTTTTCTCTTCAGTTTCTTGTTTGCCCCAATGAATTTATTCTCCTGGGTCTTGTGGGTACGGGATTTTCTGTGTTTTTTTTTTCAAAGATGTTCTTTAGAATGGTTTGGAGTGCAGGTTTCAAATTTGTGAAGTTTTTCAGGTGCTCTTCATCATGGAAGTATCTTATTTCCCCATCTATTCTGAAAGATAGTTTTGCAGGATACAACAATCTAGGTTGAAGGTTGTTTCCATGCAATTCTTGAAATACTTCCCTCCACGCTATCCTTGCATTGAGTGCTTGTGTTGAAAAGTCTGCTGTGATCCTAATGGGCTTCCTTTTGTAGGTGATTTTTTTTTCCTTTCTCTCACTGCTTTTAGTATTTTATTCTATTGTTGTGCATCTGAAATCTTGATAATTATATCTCTAGGTGTAGATATATTCATGTCATGGTGTTTTGGAGTCCTGTAGGCCTCATTTATCTGCATGTCTATTTCTTTTCCTTTGAAGTTTTCTGTTATTATCTCTGACAGTAGCTTTTTAATTTCTTTTACACTGTCTCCTGCTTCCTCAGTGACTCCAATCAGTCTCGTGTTATTTTTCTTTGAGTCATCTAGAAGCTGTTAAATTGACTTCTCATGGTCCCTTGCTCTTTTCCATAGTTTATATTTTTCCTGCTCATTGGCTGCTATGCTGTCCTCTAGGTCTGAGATTCAGTTCTTTGCTTCATTCATCCTACTGTGCAAGCTTTTGTTCTCCTTCATCATTCCCTGGAGCTCTGCTTGAAGCTGTTTATAAGGTTCCATTGCTTCTACTATCTTGGATTCTATCATCTTGCTGGTCTTTTCTTTAATGATGTTTTTCATTCTGGACAGCATATCTGTTTTGATCTCAGAGATGAGTTCTGATTTCCATTTTACTATATCTGCTTTAGTTACCATTTCCAAGAGTCCTGGTGTTTGAGTTTCAGTTTGCCCTATTTCCCTTTTCTCTGACTTTCCCTGTGGTGGTGATCTTTGCATCTGTTTTTTTGTATATTTTCTCATTTCTACTCTTTTGTTGTTATAATGCTATCTGCTTGATTCTTTGCCTGATGACAGGGTAATTTTTGTTGCAGGTCTCTTTCTTTTTATTATCTGGGACCCTTTGAATATGGCACCTTCCTGGGGTGTCCTCCTTGAATCTGTAATGATCCTTGAGTGTTCTCAGTTCTGACACATCATGGGAGGTTTTGGGGCAGAACAATCACATCATGTTTGTTAGCATAATACAATCAATGGCAATGTCAGTATTAAACACAGTAAATAAAATGAAAAGTTGTGTTAATTTCTAATCTAAAGACTTTGAGCTCATGAGTTACCTCTATGTCCATATGCCAAAATTTAGAATTAATGTGCAAAGTGTCTACAACATGTAGATGATAAATGTACCCCCCAAACCCTTTGAGGATAAGAGGTCCCTGGGGAATCAGAGAGTTAGGGGGACAGGAAAAGAGTGAAATAGGGTTAGCAGATTTATGAAGATCACCTATACTCTAGAAACTTTTATATACCAGTGGGTAATAGAGGCTAAAAGGGCTTATATAAAACAGTACCAACTCTATGTTGTAAGACCATTGGAGACTTTGCACACCTTCTTATAACAATACAGGAGAAGAAATGGGGCAACTTAAGAGTCTTACTTCTGGCTGTTGCTTCTGACAGGAGGATAGGAGAGCGTGTGGGGACAAGAGGGGAATAGAGGGATCTAGGAGTATATTGCAAAATAGAAGCTAAATTCCCCTTTTTGTATCTTGCCTGGTCTCTCAGCATGGCTCCAGTGTGGTGGGATGCAGGAAATAGCTCTGGCTTCTCTCAGGCCTGGATCCTCACATCGCAGCTCCCAGGTGGGGTTGGGGCCAACTGGCAGGCCTCAACCCTCCATGGTGTGGATGACGCCCGGGTCCATACCTGAGTCCTCAATGCACAGCTCCTGGGTGGAGCAGGCCCATGGGTAGGTCTCAGTCCTCTGCCACTGCCAGGAATGGAATGGAACCCAGGGTGTCCGAGTCATCTGCATGTTTCCTGGGTGGTGCAGGCAGGTGGGCAGGCCTCAGTCCTCCCTCTAAGCATCTTGAAGGGTACACATGCACATGCAATTCATATTTCACCCAGAATGTGTATCTTTGAATGTAGGCATACAGTGCTCCAAAAAGTATTTTTATTAGGAATCTTTGGGACACCTAATAATTATATTCATTTTGGGGAATTAGTACGTATACATATGGGATCATTTTTACTTTCCTTCCCCTCCCAGAATAGTATTTTTAGAAACTATCTTGAAAACCAATTATCATTTTATCAACATAAGTTGTTTTGAGCAATGTAGAATTTTCTCCTTCCTTAGAAATCTTTCTTCAAGTCTCTTCAGGACAGAAAGCATTTGTTAGTACCTAATGGGCATTAAGATTTTTTTTTTTTTTGAGCCAGGGTCTCGCTTTGTAGTTCAGGCTGGCTCTGAGCTCACTATGTAGCCCAGGCAAGCCTGGAACTCAGCAATCCTCCTGTCTCTGCCTCCCGAGTGCTGGGATTACAGGCATGAGCCAGCACGCCTGGCAGCATTAAGATTTTTAATCAAGCTAAGTAGCAAGGTGTGTCCAAATTGGCTAGACAAAGCATGACCTAATGATAATCATATGTCTAGTTTACATTAGAAACCCAGAGTATAAATTATTTAATGAGTTAAGTAAAAAGTGGGTGGAAGGAAACCAATCGGTAGAGTTTGTGGTGACAGAAAGGTGATCTGGAAGGGGGGAAGATAGTAAGGGAAAGTGAAATTAAAAAGAATTAGAGTGTTATATGTGTAAGTATCAATTCTTCAAGATGAATGTACTAAAAAAAGAACATATATCTTTCTGGAACTTTTAATGGTCAAGAATCATAGAAGTTTTGCTTGTAATTATTTTTATCACCCTACTGTTAATTATAACCAAGTTTTTCTATAATTTTATATGTTCTTATTTTCTTTGAAATTACTGTAATAATAATGTGATCTCTTATAACAGAGACAGTATTGTTTTTATCTTTGCTCCAAAATTAGATATGAATTTGTATATTACATTTGATATACTTTTATTGGCTAACAAGTAAAATACCTCATTATTACTTTCTGTTTCACAAATATAGATGAGTTGTGTAAATATTCATGTCTCTGAGTATAATGTGGACACTGATACAGATAAGAACTGAACAGAAACGCCAAAATTGAAGAAATAAGTTATATTAGAATATATTTTCTTCTTTTGTATTTTAAATGTTATTTTTAAATATTGTGATTTAGTGTAGCCTATTTAGTCTAAATTATACAATTTTCTTTTAGGAATTTATTATTTAGGCTTTCCTTATATTTCTGGCTTCATTTCCCAAAATTAGATATTGTCAGAATTTTTTATTTCCTTCCTACTTTCTCATTAAAAATTACACAGAATACAAGTCAACAATTTGAATTCCAAAACTATATTCTTATTTTAAATGTTTGGAATCTCCAAAATAAATTAATTGAGTATATAAAATTAACTACTACTATTTAATAAAAATCATTTTGACACTCCCTAAATGGAATATGTCTAATCATTTAGAACTGATACCTGATAATTGCCTTAGTCAGTGTGAGTATAAGAAATATGTAAATTATTAATGTAGTTTTAAAAATGTTATACAAAGAAAATTATCTAGACACTTAGAACAAGAAGTATAATTCAAGGAATTGTTGCCTATAGAATTAATGGAAGGGATAGAAAAAAAGTCAGAAAAATTGCTGGGTTTTGGATTAAAAAACTGTAGATATTTGAGAAAATTACCACTGGTGAACTCAACTCACTGTAGTACTCAAGAAGATTCACCATCTGTCCACCATTGCCACATAACAAAATGACCTCTTTGGCAACTCCTAAATATCATATAAGTGTCCCTTACTGATGAAATCTAACTAAGAAGCCTCCTAGACAAGCCCTACTAACATTCTAGTAAAAAATAAAAACACGTTGCATGACTTTTTCTTTGAGCAGGTCTGGGAGAATGTTGCCTGTTGTCTCTTACTTTAGATATGAGGTAGATTTCTTTATCAGTTGCCAAATCTTTGACCCTTTGTATAGAAAAATGGTCTATAAACACTTCTTACCCCAGCACCTTGGAGTTCTTATGGTTGCTGTGAAACAGATTAGCAGAGGTGGAGACATATGATTTTAGCAGTTTGCCCTAAAGAACATAGGCCTTTATTTTGGCCCTCCTGAAACACTTGAGAAGGTTCCTACTCAGAACTCAGCCACAGTTCTGAACTTTACTTTAAGCCATTCTAGTCCAGGTAACAGGCATGTGAGGTATAAAACCTCTGAGTGACATCTGTTCTGGCTGCTACACTCATTCCAACTATATGAAACCAGAGACATTGTGGAAGGAAGATAAGCCATCCTTGTAGTATATTGTGTGAATTCCTGACCAACAAGATTGGTGAGTATTGAAATAAAAAAAAAATAAAGTTAGGAAAGGAATGTTAAATAATGACAGTTGAACTTCTTCCTTTCCTATTTTCTTTCACACTTAAATCAGCAGTAATTAAAAGATGTCCACAATTGCTACTCCTGTCCAATATAATTCTGGAAACATTAGCCACAGCAATTAGACAAGAAAAAGCAATAAAGGGAATAAAAATAGGAAAAGAAAAAGTTCAACTGTCATTGTTTGCTGATGATATGATTCTCTATAATAGAAGATCCCAAAAATTTGGCCAAATTACTGCTTGACTTAATCACCAAATTCAGTATAATAGCTGGGTACAATATCAACACTTAAAAATCAATTGCCTTCCTACCCACAAACAGCAGGCTTACTGAGGAAGAACCCAGGGAATCAGTTCCTTTCAAAATAACACCCCAAAAATTAAATATGTAGGAATCATTCTGACAAAGGAAATGAAAGAACTCTACTCTGGAAATTATCACACTCTTAAAGAGGAGATCAAAGAAGATATCAACAAAATGGAAAGACATCCCTTGTTCCTGGATGGGAAAAACCAAGACTTTTTAAATGGCCATACTCCAAAATTGTTATATAGATTTGAGGCATTCCTGATTGAAATCCCAGCAGTGTATTTCACAAAACTAGAGAAAATTTTCCAAAATTCACCTGGAACTACAAGAGATCTAGAATAGCAAAAGCAATTCTAGGCAACAAGGACATAGCAGGAGGGTATCAAAATCCCCAAGTTGAAACTATCCTACAAAGCCACTGTGATAAAAACAGCATGGTAATGGTAAAGAAACAGACCTGATGATCCGTGTAACATACTAAAAGACCCAGAAACAGCTCCAGATATACTAAAACATTTCATCTTTGAAAAAGGAATCAAACACCCTCAATGGGGAAAAACCTCTTAAACAAATGATGTTGAAAAAAATAAGTGTAGTGTCCCAAAGACTAGATCTATCTCTTTCACTGTGCACAAAACTGAAATCAAAGTGAATTAGAGACTTGAATAGTAAAACATAAACACTAAATCTGCTGGAAAGTATGTTAGGTAGAACACTTGAAGACATTGGCATAGGGAAAGACTTTATAAACAAAACCTCAGCTGCATAGGAACTAGCAGAAAGAATAAACGACTGTGAGCTCATCTTATTAAAGAGTTTTTGCACACAAAGAAAAACCACCAGCAGAGCAAAAGAGAACCTACAATTTAGGGGGAAAAAAAGATTTACCAGTTGTTCCTCAGACAAAGATCTACTATGTAGAATATATAAAGAATTTTTTAAAAATCAGACAACCCCCCCCCAATTTAAAGACCCAATTCAAAAATGGTCATCTGAAATGAGCAGACATTTTTCAAATGAAGAAGTAAAAGCAGCAAAAAATATGAAAATTTTTCAACATCAATGAGAGATGTAGAAGAAAAAACACTGTGATTCCATTAAAGGAAAAAGGGACTAGGCAGGTAGGGGAAAATAGAGAAAAAAAGACAAAGTTTGATGGTAAAAGCAAAAAAACAGAAACAAAGTTTATGTATATAGGGGTTGGGCCTATAGGGGAGAGGATAATGGAAAAAAAATGAGAATCAAGGTAGATTCATGAACAAATTCTCAATGTTGAATGTGATCAAAATGTATATCTAAAATGTACCAATAAAAGAAAACAAAAAGAATTGGTCAGTACTGTAAAACAGTGGTTTTACCCCACTAAGTTTAGGGTACTTTGTAACTAAATAATAGTTATTGGAAGAACTCCTGAAAAGAATGAAAAGTAAAATATTGAAGATAAAGGACACTCAGAAGCTGTAGAATTCACCTGGAATGTAAAAATTTGCAAAGAATCCCAATGACCTGATAGGTGAGATTCAAGTGCAAAGCTATATAAATAAGCTTATAAGCATCTGTAATAAATCTGACGTATCTGTCTTCCTTCATTTTATTACTTCCCCAATTATATAATCTTAACTCTGAAGCAGAAAACTGCAGAAGGAACAGATTTGTCTCTTTTTACCCTTTCCCATATCATCACCTACATTGCACAGATGCAATGCAATTTGGCTCCTTAACAAGTTACAATATTCACAGATACTGCACAATTTTACCACATTAATTAACTCTCTTCCACACACTCCCAGAGGGAAAGAAGAAACAAAAATTCCAGTTACAGAATCCGCTTGCTGAGAAAACTGAGTTCACTGGAAGTGGGGCCTATAGTACTTTTCTAAACTTTTCCCTGGAGTTTGGCAATACACTTACAGCCTTTTCTTATAATCAGATTTATCTGTTGTTACTCCATATCTTTTTTATCCAGATGTTCTCTTTGATTTTGATCTATTTGTTCCATTTGCTCTATCAAAAATGACAACTGTAATAAACTTTTATGTGGTGCTGTATGATTTCAGGCTCCTCAATGGTTATGTCCATGTGTTATTCTGTTCTGCACTCATTATGATCCCTTCCCCTACACACTGAGTATCCAGTGTGTATAAAATGACAGCTCAGTGCTATAGAAAAAGATGAACATGCTGCAAGGCAGAGTCCCTTTTCCAAAGTACTTATGAAGGCAGCAATGGTATAATAGTATGAATTTTTTATTAAAAATACAAGCATGGAAAATGCTTGGTACTGTATAATTTGGAAGCAACTAAAACTCATTTTACAAACTGGACAGCTTCAGCTTTAAAATATACTAGGGTCTCTGTGGTATCAGACAATAGCCTAAGAACAACTGGTCTTGAGTTCCCTGTTTATTTCCTCCTATTGTATTCAATAATGAATTTGTGCCAACGAGTATTCTAAGCTGTTTACATTTTATTTAATTGTCTCATGGCTTGGGTTGCAACTGTTTAGGATGTTGGACAGTGATCTAGTGGATCAAACCAAGAAAACAAACTTCAGAGATTTTTTTAAGAAAAGGCAAATATTTGTAGAGCAGCAGCACCACAGTAGCTGGTGACAAGTCCTTTAAAAGCAGAATCTTAGTCAAGTCTTGCCTACACTGACTGCTGACTACGTAACAAAAAGTGCATTACAATTAGAGATAAATGGTTAACATATAATCTCTGTCTACAATGAGAATAGGTACCTCAAAATAAGTTTAAGTAATGTCACCTATAGACACCAAAAATGGAAAACACTTATAGGATGGTAAATAAGTAGAAAAGGCATATAGTGTATATCAATTCACCCAACCAAGTCCATGATACTTAGTACGAACCTGCTTTCTCTAAAGTCAACTACCCAATCTCTAGTCAAAGCAGCTTCTGATATGAACATCAACATCAAAGCATTATATTCAACAATACAAAAAGATGTAAATGAATATATGCTGTGTGATCCTATTATAAAAAGTTCAAAATCAGGCAAAAATAACCTACAGTGGGCCGGAGATTTAGTTAAGTGGTCCCGGCGCCTGCCTCATAAGTGCAAGGTCCTGAGTTCGATCCCCAGGAGCCACATAGAATGCTGGGCGTGGAGACTCACACCCACCAGCAATCAATACCACACACCACAGTGTAGGGCATGGTGGCTCACGCCTGTAATCCCGGCACTCGGGAGGTAGAGACAGGAGGATTGCTGAGTTTGCGGCGGCTTGCCTGGGCTCCATAGTGAGCTCAGGGCCAGCCTGAACTATAAATTGAGACCCTGCCTCAGAAAAAAAAAAAAAAAAAAACTACAGTGAAGGAAAGTTAATTTCTTCTGAAGATTATTGACTGGAAAAAAGTGTAAAGGAATTTTCTCAGATAATGAAATATTCAAATCCTTTCTGAATGTTGGATTCAAGAAAATATATGCCAGTCCAAACACTAAACTGTACACTTAAAGTCTTTTCAGTCTTTTGTTGTCTTTTACACCTAGCTTCTCTGCCCCTCAATCCTAGGACAATGCCTTGAGAGAAAGAACAGCAGAAAATATGTGCTCCATTTTCTCCCTTCTGTCTATAACTGGGCCCTGAAGTCCTAGAGAACTTGATAGGTCAGTAATAGCCTCAAAAAATTGATTTCATATTACAATAATTATTTTATAGTAATATTTCTATTTTATCTGATCAAGGCACAAGCTAGCCCATCCCATCCAGAAGTGGAGGACTAAAATGGATTATTGTAATATTTTACCAACTGAGGAGCCATATGGAAGAAAAAGATACATTTGAATCTGCTCTTTACACTATGCACCTGTGTGAATATCAAGTGGCTCAGAATAAGAAACCTCATAAGCAGTGGGAAAAAATATGGATGAATTCCCTAATACACAAGGGAGAGAGAAAATTTTTCTGTGACTCAAACTCTAGAAATATTACAGTGACATAAAACTAAACTAAAACATTTTAAATTAGAAAATACTACATGCAATGTAAAAAAAATTAAGAAAAAATACTTGCAACTTATATCACAGTTTTGATAAACCTATGAAAGCACATCTAATAAATGAGAAAACAAGCAAATGTGAAATACAAAAATTGGCAACAGATATAACAAATGCA
The DNA here is from genome assembly GCA_004025085.1 of Thryonomys swinderianus. Taxonomy (NCBI): domain Eukaryota; kingdom Metazoa; phylum Chordata; class Mammalia; order Rodentia; family Thryonomyidae; genus Thryonomys; species Thryonomys swinderianus. The sequence continues at coordinate 22,708 of PVIC010015579.1, forward strand.
CAGGAAATCATTAAGACAGCAAGAAATATATGTATACACATGCATGCAAGTAATTAGAGAAATGAATATATTAAACTATATTTATAGACTTAATTTTAGTACTAATATTAGCATTCCTATTTACCTACATTTCCATTTTTAAATCATACTATAGGACAAACTGAGTAACTGTTTAATGTGAAGACACAGATTTTAACTTTGAGAGGGGAAAGAAAAGTCCAAGAAGCTAAGTAAAATCCTATATCTTAATTTTTAAATTGGAAATACTAGTGTAGAATTATTTAATCTATATTATTGTAAAAATACGCATTGTTCATCTGCCAAAAAGGCCTTGAAGCAGTGGTGGCATGGGTGCCATGAGTATCCTACCATCCTGGCATTAGTCTTTGATTCTAATTTCTAAGTAAAAGAAAGGAGAACCCTTTGGGAAAAGGTGGAATCAGTTCTACTACAGACCATACTATTTTTCTCTTGATAGTATTAATTTTTCTACATAAGAATTATCTTTAACAAATACAAGAGGAATATTAGAAACTTACCACCTTCAAGATCCAACAAAATACCCTTTCCAGACATTGACATATTAGGAAAAAACTTAAAATTTTCAGTAATGATTCAGCATTGCCATAAAAAAAAAAACAGGTATCTCCAGATGTGCATTTGAAATACCTGATACCATCTATAAAGTTTAGAAAGAAAATAATATGAATGTAGTGATGTTTCTATATTAAACTGTACATTTCAATACTACACTGTATAAAAGAACTATTATTAAGATTATGCCTCAACAAATAAATTCAAAATATGGAAGATTCTACAGGACAAGTCAGTGGCATGTATACTTAAAATGTATGTTTTACATATTTTGCATGTATGTTTTAAGTTAAAAATTGATGAGCTTTTTTCTAATTTGATATTTAAGAAGACAGAGGATGATCATGAAGTGGGAAATACCAGCCTTAATTTCCCACAAAGAGTAAGTAGGCATCTATCCATGAAGGAAAATTGCCTTGAGATAGAGGGATCCCAGGAGTCCAATTAAGATTCTCTATAACAATATGTTGGACCAAATGCACAGAAACAATGACCAGAGAAATCAGCATACCTGAGATGCCTGAAGACAGCTAGGCATAAAAACGAAGGGCAGAGCCTATCAAAATCAAGCATACAGCAGATGCCACTGTAGTCCTCAGGGCTCTGCTTTGCAGAGGACCTTGGTAGACCTGGCAGCTGAGGCCTTCACTTGACCTCTTGGCAGCTACACACCACCCGTCCACACACACAGCATTCACAGGAAAATGTCCCCGGTGCTCATCAGCATGAACCCCAGTAACCTTCTCCATTGAGAATATCTGCAGCTATTGCCACTTGTGACTAAAAGTTGCCTCATGACAGACGGTAGTGGGGGGTGAGGGAGGGGAGTTTTTATGTGTTCTATGAAGAAGGAGCCACTTTTGTGCCTCTAACTCTATACATAGTCCAGATCCCAGACCCTCAGTCCCTACAAAGTGACCCATGCTCATGGTCCCAACTCCACTGCTTTGTCCATCAGCACATGACTCTCGGTCATTGGAGCCACAAGCACAGAGAACTAACCCACGTACACTTGCACTGAGAACAGCATTGCTGCAGTAGACATCAGGGGAAAGCTATCTACATGTCTGAGTCGTACACTCCAGTTCCTCAGCTATTCCACAAACACACTTGCTTCACAAGGTATTATCAGTGCTATAGCTGCGTGTATGTGCCCCAGGTACCCAGGAACATCACCACCCCAAGATCATGGGACTGCGCTACCTCCACCTGCACTTGCACACCAGCTCTAGAACTATGACAATGTTATAACCATGTTGTATCATTATCATAATCCCATCTGTAAGCCGGAACTTACCCCAAGAATGATCTGTGCCATGACTGAGTCCACTGAGCAATCAAGAAGTCTCTACCACCAAAGACTGCATGTAGGAAAACCCCAGTTGTGGCTCCTGAAAACAGATCTGATCTTTGCCAATACTGACCTAGTTGATAGATCTCTGAGGAGCCCGGTACAACATCCTCACTGTGACTGAAGCCAACAGTCATGGTCAATCAGGGTCCACCTCTAGACAAAGACTTTTCTCCAAAACAAACAATCCATAAAGTCTTGAACAAACTCTGATTTCCATTGCTATGTTGAAATACCAGAGATAAACAACCCCAAAGAGGAAATATTTGTTTTGACCCATGGTTTTAGAGTTGTTAATGCACAAGTGATTTGATTTTGTTGCTTTGGGGCCTGTGCTAAGGTAGAAAATCATGATGAAAGTGCTCAGGTGAGGATATTTCTCACTGCATAACATCCAGAAAGCAAAGGGGTGTGTGTGTGTGTGTGTGTGTGTGTGTGTGTGTGTGTGTGTGTGAAGGCTTTAGTGCCCCAGTAAACTTTTAAGAGCTTACTTCAAATGACTTGGCTTCTTTTCACTGGGCCTCACTTCTCTTAAATTTCCATGTGCCCTATAGTAGCATCAGCTTAGGATCAAGATTTCAACACATTAACATTTGGGAATTTAAGATCCAAACTCTACGAATCTTCCAGAGGTGACTGATTTCCTAAGTGCAGACCTACCAAAACAACACAGTAAGACAGATCAAAGCACAAGAAAATATTTGCCACATTTGGTAGTGAATGCCTGTAATTATAGTACAGTACACCAGAAGGCTAAAGAGGGAGACTCTCAACTTGGTTCCCAGGGTAGGCAACTTAATGACTAAGTAAGACTTTCTCCCAAAATAAAAAAGTAAGTCAGTGCACCTGGATCCACCTTGAGTGGCACCATGCTGCAGAACTGTAATGACATCCCAGACCAGCTAATGGTGAGCCCTACTGCCAGGAGCTTTGTCTCCTTCCAGAGCCCATTTTATTCCACTAGAGAGAGCACCTAGCTTTTGTCCTGCACTGTGCTTTCTTGGTCGTTTCTCCTTGTATAGGAGAAGAAACACAGTTTCTCAACTATCTGTTCCTGTTTTATCTTGTTCCTCTCTCCTCTCTCTTCTTTCTATACTATTATAGGACAGTGAATACAATTTCTAGTTGTTCTGTTGCTATTAGTCTGTTCAATTTTTGTTCCCTCCATCTCTCTTCTCCTCTAGTCTCTATAAGTCTCGGGGTTTGTGTGATGGCTCTGCAACTCCAAGCCCTATCTCTAATTTTTCCCTTTCCTTTTATTTCCCTCCCAAATCCCTTCAAGTCTTATTCCCAAAGGGTGATGCTATTATATTGAATGCCTTGTGTGCTGTAAACATATTTCTGGTGAGTTCTAAATTTTGGCATGTGGCTGCAGATCTAGCTCATGAGGTTAAAGATATCAGAATACTTGTTGCCACAGTTTGTCATTTTCTGAGCTGTGTTTTTATCCTGTTGATCCTGATTGTATTACATTAGCTAAAATGATGGGATTTTTCTAATAAAGTACCTTTCAGAGTGTGTTCCAGAACTGAGATTGCTTATGGCCATTACATTCACGAGAAGAATGACCCAGAAAATAGCCAATCCCTAAGAATTCTAAATGTTAGCAAGAAAAAATACTTGCAGTAACCATTGTTCAGGCAGCAACCAAAGAAAAACACCAAAAATCTCAACAACAGTTAGAAAATAATTAAATTGGATTAAAAACCAGATTTCCAGATCAGAAAAGGAAAATCTAGGGAACAATCAAATGGAACAACATGAAACTAAAACACCTGGATACCCTGACCTAGCAACTAAAGAGGATCTAGTAAAAATGAAATCAGAAATAATTTCTCAGGTAACAATATAGATAGTGTCCATGGTGAATGACACAGTAACTCTAAAGAAGAGATCAGGAATATTACTTAATCTCAGTTTATGAAAGTAATAGAATCCATTAAACAGTTTTAACAGATTTCCAGGGAATTGAAAACTCCATTGAAAGTTAATGAAATAGAATGATTGAATGTGAGGGCAAGGTATGAGAACTTAGGAGTGCAATACACAACCAGGAAAGGAAAGATTTTTTAATTGAATTCTTTATTGGTAGATTTTATATACAGCTCACAATCACACTCAACACTGGGGAATTTGTACCAGTATATGACAGAAGTTAATTCTCATTTTTATGCATATCCCTACCCACCCACAATGTCAACCCTTTATATACATGCTATTTCTTTTTTGCTCCAAATCATATTTATTCTTCTCTTCATTATGTTCCCTCACCATATTCCCTTTGAATATTTCCTATTTTACAAAATATATCATGCATTCTGAAACTCATTTACATCTATAGGTTCTCATACCTGAGAAAATATATGGTATTTAAATATCTGTGGTCTATTTATTTCACTTATCATTGTGTCCTCAAGGCATATCCATTTGCACATAAATGAATGAAACTTATTCTTTGTGGCAGAGTAATACTCCATTTTATTTTTAAAAATATCTTCTGTATTCAGTCTCCAGTTGATGGGCATCTGGGTTGTTTCCAAGATTGGGCTATCACAAACTGAGTTGCTAGAACATGGGTATATATATGTCTTTACAATATGAATCTTTTAATTCCTTTGAGTATATTCCTAGCAGGGGCATACCAGGGTTAAAAGGCACCTCTAATCCTAGTTTTTTGAGGAATTTCCACACTGATCTCCACAATGGTTCTACGAGTCTACATTCCACCAACAGTGGGGAAGGTTTCCTTTCTTCCCATAGACTCACCAGCATTTATTGATGGTCGATTTTGCAATAGCAGCCGTACTTGTGGAGTGAGATGAAATCTCAGGGTTGTTTTCATCTGCATCTCTGGAATGACCAGTGATGTTGAACATGTCTTCATATGCTTCTTGGATGTTTAGACTTCTGCCTCTGAGAAGTGTCTGTCCATTTCAGATGCCCATTTTTAAATTGGGTCTTTAAACTTGGGGGTACTGATTTGTTTAAATTCTTTATATATTCTAGATAGCAGCCCTTTGTCTGACAAACAGATAGTAAAGATTTGTTCCCATATAGTTGGTTGTCTTTTAGCAGTGCAGTGGTTTCTTTTGCTGTGAAGAAGCTTTTTAGGAGGATAAGATCCCATTTGTAGATTCTTTCTGCTAGTTCTTATGCTTTAGAGGTTTTGTTCATAAAGTCTCTGCCTAAGCTGGTGTCTCCAAGAGTTTTATCTAACCTGTTTTGCAGCACGTTATTGTTTTTGTTTTAATGTTTAAGTATTGAATTAATTGTGATTTTAGTTTAGTACATGTCAGAAGAGATAGTTCTAGCTTTAGTTTTTGGCAGGTTAAAGCCCAGTTTTTCCAGCACCATTTGCTTTCTTTCCTCCCATTGAGGATGTTTTGCTCCTTTGTCAAAGATAAGTTGGCTTAGTGTATCTGGAGTTGTTCTGGATCTTCTAATCTATTCCACTGGTCCAGGAATCAATCTAACAAAGGAGGTGAAAGACCTCTACTCTGAAAACTACAGAACTCTGAAAAAGGAGATAGAAGAGGACATCAGAAAATGGAAATACATCCCTTGTTCCTGGGTAGGGAGAACCAAAATCATCAAAATGGCTATACTCTCACAACTACTATACAGATTCAATGCAATTCAGATTGAAATCCAAGCACCATACTTCACAGAGCTAGAGAAAATACTCCAAAAATTCATCTGAAACCACAAGAGACCTAGAATAGCAAAAGCAATTCTAGGCAACCAGGACATGGCAGCAGGTATTACAATCCCCAATACAAAACCATGCTGTAAAGCCACTGTGATAAAATCTGCATGGTACAGGCAAAATAACAAAGCTAAGGACCAAGGAAAGATTTTTTTAAATAGCAAGGAAATATGTGAAATCAATCCTGCTACATAATCCTGCAGGTGAAATCAGCACCTGCTACAAGATGAAATTAAGAATAATATCAGACTGATTGGAGTCAATGAAGAAACAGGAGGTAGTGCAAAAGACATTTTAAAAAATTCACACAAGTAATGACAGAAAACTTCACAGGAAGGAAAAAATAATTTGACGTACAGATAAGTGAGGCATATAGGACTTCAAAAGCCAAGATTTAAATCATTCAGATGTAGGCATATAATAACCAAGATTCTAGAAACCTAACAGAGGAATGAAATATTGAAAGAAGTTAGAAAAAAAGAGACAAATCTTATGCAAAGGAAAACCTAATAGTTATAGCAGAGTTTTCAACACAAACACTCAAGTTTCCTGGACTACAGTACTTCAAGCACTAAAAGAAAACAACCTTCAAACTAGATTGATGTATCCTGTAAAACTATCTTTCAAAATCTACAGGGAACTAAGATACAAAGAGCATAACAAAGAATATCTCAGAAACTTCACAAATACCCAACCAGAATTCCAAAAATTTCTAAACAACATCCTAGATAAACACAATGAGGCTCACAACACCATGAGCCCTATCAGAGTAATGATTGTACCAGGCAAGAAATTAAAGGGAAAAGGGGAGAAACAAGGAATAAAACAGCCAACAACAGGAAAATATCATGACAGTGATGTCAATGCATATAACTTGTAATCACTTATGTTAATGACCACAGTGAACTAAAAGAAATAGACTAGCAATATGGATGAAGAAGCAAGATCCAACAATATTCTGTAATCAAGAGACACACACATAATTGAAAAAGAAATCCATAGAGTGAAAGTAAAAGGATGGAAAACAATTTTTTCATGTGATAGGAAACCACAAAAAAATCAGGAGTGACTATCTTATTTGCAGACAAAGTCAACTTTAGATCAAAACTAATCAAAATAGGCAAAGGTCATTACATTCCCATAAAGGAGCAATCCAAGATGAAGAGATAATAATAAAAAATACATATCCACCAAATGCTAGTGTATCAAACCATATAAAACAAACACTAAAGGACAAAATCCAATAAGCACCAGTACAATAGTAGTGGGCACCTGAACACTCATTGCTATAAATAGACAGATCAGCTAGACAACAATTCAATTATGAAGTACTACCACTGAACCAAATCATTGAACAAATGCACTTACTAGATGTCCACAGAGTATTCCACCCCAAAATAGGCCACATTCTACTTTATATCTAGTATCTAGTTCTTTATTTTTATTTTTGTGGCAGGTTTTACTTTGTAGTTTAGTCTGGCCATGAGTTCATTATGCAGCCCAGGCAAGCCTTGAACTCAACAATCCTCCTGCTTCTGCCTCCCAAGTGCTAGGATTAACGGCATGGGCCACCATGCCTGGCATTGTGGTATGTGGTGCTGATTGCTGGTGAGAGTAAGTCACCACCCCCAACATTGTTGTATGTGGTTATCAGAGATCAAACCAGGGACCTTGCACTTGCTAGGGAGGTACTAGAATCACTGAATTAAATCTCTAGGCCCATAGAATATATTTAAGTAAATGCAAAGGAATTGAAGTTACTCTCTATACTGTCAGACTATACTGCCTTGAAATTGGATATCAATGGCAAAAGAAATCCCAAGAACCTTAAAAAATATGGAAATTGAAAAACAGCTTCCTAAAACACCAATGTGTCATAATAGAAGTTGAAGAAGAAATTAGACATTTCTAAAATTTAAATGATGATGCCTGCAGAGAATGCTAGAATCTTTGAGAAACAATGAAGGCAGTTCTATGAAGGAAATTCTTAGCAGTGAATGACCATCCTAAGAAAACAGAGTTAGCTCGAATGAGTAAACTAAAGCTGAACCTCAAGCTCCTAGAAAAAGAAGAGCAAGACAAACCCAAAGCTCATAAGAGGAAAGAAATGATAAAGCTCAGACAGACACTAAGGCAAAAGAGACTGAAAGAATGATACAAAACAATCAGTGAATCAAAGGGTTGGTTCTTGGAAACAGTAAACAAAGTCAACAGCCAGATTAATCAAAAAAGGATGGAAAAAGCTCAAATCCATGTAATTAGGAATGAAAAGGGTGAAATTACAAAAGATCCATGAGAAATCCAAAGACTAGTCAAGACCAACTTCAAAAAATCTGTGCTCCAATAAGATGGGAAACACAGAATTAATAGATTGCCAAACAAATATGTATTTCCAAAGTTGAAAAATGGAGATATAAAAGTGCTAAACACCCCAATACGAATCAGTGAAATTGAAACTATAATTAAAAATCTACTAACATTTACTATTTCACAATATCAATCATGCATTCTAGAACTCATTTACAATTTCAGTTTCTCATACAGAGAAAAGATATGATATTTACACATCTGTGACTTATTTATTTCACTTATGAGTATGGAAATGGGGCTTAGGGGTAAGTAATGAGGGGAAAAATTGGTGGTTAAAAAAAGAAAACAGTTTGTGTATATAGGGATGGGGTCTATAGAGTGGGTAGGAGATGGGGAAAAATGAGAATTGTCATATTATATACCAGTACAAATTCTCAGTGTTGAGTGGAATTGTGATATCTGTATATAATGTACCAATAAAATAAATTTAAAAAGAAAAGAAATCTACTAACAAAGAAAAGTCCTGGTCCCAATGGCTTCACTGCTGAATTCTACAAGAAATTTAGGGACGAGCTAATGCCACTACTTCTCAAATACTATAATGAAATTGAAATGGAAGAATGACCCCAAAATTCATTCTGGGAAACAACCATTAACTTCTTTCCAAAAGCAGAGAAAGGCTTAGCAAGGAAAAGGCAATCTCCTTAGTGAACAGAGTTGTAAAAATTCTCAATAAGTCACTGGCAAACAGAATACAGAGGATCATCAAAAATATCATACAATCTGACCAAGTTGGATTTATCCCAGAGGTGCAAGGATAGTTCAACATATGTAAATCAATAAACCTAATACACTATATTAACAGACACAGAGACAGAAAAAAATATGATCATCTCACTAGATACAGAAAAAGCATAAATTCCAACATGTATTCATTATAAAAATGCTACAGAAGATCGAAGTAGATGGTCTTTATCTCTATTTGATAAAAGCTATTTATGAAAAACCAACAGCCAGCATCATACTAAATAGTGAAAAATGAAAAGTATTACACTAAACTAAGGAACAACAAAAGGATATCTAATCACCACTGCTGTTCAAAATAATTCTGGAAACATTAGCCACAGCAATTAGACAAGATAAAAGAATAAATAAAAGGAATTAAGATAGGAAAGGAAGAATTTAAACTGTTACAGTTTACTGATGACATAATACTCTATATAGAAAATACCAAAAACTCAGCCAAAAGACTGCTTGAATCACCAGATTCAGTATAGTAGTGGGGTACAACACTCAAAAATCAACTGCTTTCCTATACACAAGCAATGACTCCCTGAGAGAAAAAAGGGAGAATCATTTCCTTTTACAATAAATTGCAAAGAAATGAAATATCTAAGAATCAACAAAGGAAGATCTTCCTAACAAAGGAAGTAGAAGACCTCTACCTCTGAAAATTATAGCATTCTGAAACAGGACATCAAGGAAGTTATTAGACAAAGACAAGACTGTGGCCAAAACTTTCTCCAGGTGCTTCCACTTTCTCTCTCTCTCTCTCTCTCTCTCTCTCTCTCTCTCTCTCTCTCTCTCTCTCTCTCTCTCTCTCTCTCTCTCTCTCTCTCTTCCCCCTTGTGGACGAAAAGATGACATGCCTCTTTAAGACACCATAGCGATGCACAGATGCAGATGACACAGGTGACAGGACAAAGACCAATCATACATTGCTAAATGCTACTTCCACCCTTGCACCTAATCACACCCCACTGCAAGCACTGCCCCCTCCCTCTCATCCAATCACATCCCAAGCCACCCTATATAAATGCCTGTAACTTCCATAAAAAATGGGAGGAGCTTCTCAACTAACATGGACTCTGGAAGTTGTGATTCCGCCTTCCCGCTCACCCTCCCGAGGTCGTCGGACAATGATGGTAACCAGCCCAGGCCGGCGGTTATCCCATCACTGGCCCCCCGACACCTTGAGCTTTGTGTCCATGTAGTATACAGCTGTCATCCACCTCCAAACACTTCAGAGCTTGGAACCCATGCCAAACCCATTGTACCATTTAGCAAAGGCTGCAGAGCACAGCTCCATCTCACCTACCACAAAGGCTGCTGAATTCCAAATAGAAGGGCCATCTAAGATCCATCAAGCTGCAAATATTATTGATGCTGTGGGCAGGATGGGGATCCTTTGAGAGACATGAGCAGAGAGTTTGACAGAGGCAAAAAGCCACAGAGGAGCAGCAGGGTCAGAAGGTGTATGGCTTATACAGGCATAAAGGCTTTGAAAGAGTTATTGCAAACAAATGCAGAGATTATCACAGAGGGAAGGAATGGAGATTGACCAAGCCTCTCCATGGATCAGCAGAAGACTGGATGTTTGACTTGTCCCTCCTGTGACTCTCCCCATTTGATACAGTTGAAGTCTTCCAGTTATAAGGCAGAGGCAAAAACTTCCAGCTGATTACCCTCAGATGTACAGCTGAATCCCAGAAAAAGGGAAATGAGAAGTGTGCTTTGCAGTGCAGCTGCACCCCAGCCCCTTTCACTCACTGGTAGTCATTGGAAGAGAATCAGCTCAAACACCAGCCAAAAACTCCAACTTCCCAGTCACAACCACAGAGAACTAGATATCAGACACTCTACAGCTACCACATACAGGGTCCATCCACTTTTTAACTGAGGAGAACACATACACTGAATTCAGAGTGAAATGTGAACAGAACTGAGAGGAATCTTTGTGCTTCTGTCATATAGATAGATGAGAGAGAGACAGAGAGAGAGAGATTAGAGAGCAAGAGAGTATTTGTACAGTGAACCCTTAACTTATGAACTCAATTGATTTGCAAAGGCTAGTTGTAACTTAAGTTGGTCAACTACGTCTTAGGCACCTCTGCATAGCTTTCAAAGTCTCTCTTCTGCGCACAGAAAGATTTCAACATCCTTGGAGAGACAATGGCTCAAGATTTATCAATTGGATCCATATAGGAAAGGATGTTGTATGTTCCTTCCAAAATTCTTCTAGGGTAACATCTGTATTTGAGCCCACCTGGAAGTACAAGCAGCCAGCATTTGAGTGGTAATTAAAGAATTTGGTCCTAAGTTAAAACTAAAATTCTAGGCTGGGGAGCTGGGGGTGGTGGCTCATGCTTCTAACCCCAGCACTTGGGAGGCAGAGACAGGAGGATTGCTGAGTTCAAGGCTTGCCTGGGCTACATAGTGAGCCCAGGGCCAGCCAGAACTACAAAGCGAGACCCTGTCTCAAAAAAAAAATTCCAGGCTGGGGATTTAACTGAGTGGCTCCAGCACTGGCCCCACAAGCATGAGGTCATGAGTTCAATCCCCAATACCAAGAAAAAGCAAAAACTAAAATTCCATTTCTAACCAAATTATTCATATGTCAGTCCAGTCATAAGATGAGGGTCCACTGTATATTTGAAACAGATTATAAGAATTAATTAATAATTTAGTATAATTTATGGTCCTGGTTATATCAGATTAACCCTCATCAAAAATTGTACATGGAGGATCTAAACACACGCTTTTAAAAAACATATCAATTCTAACTTGCTTGCCACTTCCTCCAATCTCCAATTATACTTCTCTTGATCTCATTTTCTTGCCCCTGCAAATAACCTATCAAGTCCCTCTCCCCTCCTCCATTCCAGATATACAAATAATATCACTGAATCCTGCCTCTTTTGTCTATTTGCTCTTGTCTCTTTTCTCTCTCTTCCATCTTTTTTATTCTCTTGCTTTTCATCTTTTCTTTTTCCTTTCATCATCCTCTGCACAATGGCCTTCTTATAATAACTGCTACCTCATTGCCTTGCTGGGTTATGAAAAAAAGTATGAAATTGTTAAAATAAGGTATAAATTATATTACCGAGGAATGGTTAATTCTTAGATGCTGATATAACCAGTAGTAATTCTTTCCTTGCACATCATAATCAGCACTGGTATTATGTTGAGTAAGTTACATAAGCTTATGAATGTTGGAACATAACAAAAACCAACATCACATTACAGGGAGATATATCCTAACTAAAGAGACCTCTATAGTAGATACAGAGTTTTTCTGTTTTAACTGATCTTCAACCCTCAGCACAAAAATGATACACATAAAAGGAAAAAAAGACAAGAAGATGCCTCAAAAAAGTGAAATCAATAGATCACAGATAGACAATTTCAGGATCTTCTCTCTGGCATGAACATCTGTAGATGCAAATGAGTTCTAGAAAGTAGGACAGCTTTTATAGAGTGGAATATTTCTATAGGAAACTTGGTGTGGGAATGTGATGAGGGGAAGGAATAAATATGATACAGAAAGAAAATAAAAGAGCATGTATAAGGGG